>JAQFXM010004984.1:0-15889 GCA_034693345.1 Entomobrya multifasciata
CAAAGTATACTTGTGATGAAAAATATTACATGACAATTTGTGTTTAAGCATAATAACATAATTCATGACACGATGATTCAGATCAGTCTAATTTAGAAGTGCATGCTGATAATTAATAATAATTTTTGTCAAAAATAACAAAGCTTTTCTATTTTCCCTTGAAAAATTATGGGATCGGGGAAAATGTTGTTGAGGGCAAAAGAATTTTATTTTTCCAGTCATTTAAAGGCATTGCATTTGAATATTTGTATATTTAGTTTTATTGCAAAATGCCTTCGTATTTCATTAAGTGTTCTCAAATCTCGAAAAATTCACAGAAGCTAGTCTCTCACAACATTGCCAAATCGTCCAACATAATTTACCAGACATATTCTTATATTTGATTTCTTTGTTTTTGCACCATTCCTTGGATTAATTAGGGAAAAGTTTTAACAAGAAACATGCTTGCTAGCCAAAAAAGGCTATTAATTCTAATTCAATATAATTTAATTGTTAGGGCGAATACCACACAGGGAAAACCAGTTGAATCGAATTGATTTCTCCAATTGATATTATAACTTGGTTACGTATTTTGACAAAAAGGCAAAGGTACATTAAAACCAAGTAAGCGAAAAGTGTCGCTAAATTTTTTACTTGTATGCAATAAAGCTCTTTCCAGTGCAACAGTCAGGTAGTTCGAAGTGCATTTGATATTTTTGCGAATTATTTCTGTCTCAAAAGCATAATACCATAAAGAACCTTTGAAAAATTTGGTACCGGATAATTTAAATGTTTTCAAGCAATGTGTTCATTAGCAGTTTGCTGCAAAGAAAGAAAAAGAGAGAGAATGTAATTGGCTCTGACCTAATAAACCTAATTTACGTAATTAACCTACACATATGTGTAATTAATTTCCGAACCAAATGCATAAAAAGTATGTACTTTCTATTTTACTTTTTCGTACTAAATGTCATCCAGAAGGGCATTGGTCTTAACTAAAGTTTCACCCAAAAGATATGTGAATATTTAGAAAAAAGGCACACTAAGGATATGTACGTTAGTGAAAAGCAGCCTTTTCTAATCATTCATTTAATTTAATTAAACAATTTTGCATAAAAAAATTATGCATCAGATGGAATGATAATCCAGATGGATTTAATATTTTTGATAGTATCAATTGTCGCACTAGTAGCATTCGTCGTAGTAGACTTAATCGCTGACGACTTTGTCGCCGACGCCTTTGACCCCGACGCCATAGTCGTAGCGAGTTTGACGAGTAGCTTCTGTCGCAAGTAGCCACTGTCGTCCTCCCCTTTTAAAGCTTTCTTTGTGTCCGACTACGAAGCACATTTTGCCTTTACCCATTTTGGGGTGGGTGTGGAGCCTTCAAGAAGACGCGTATTCGAAAAGTGTAAAATTTGCAATAGAAGCGTTTCGAAACAAGTCATGAACTCTCATATTAAAGCTTGTCACGATACTTCAAAATTGGGAGACCAGAAATTCCAAAGGTGCATAAAGGCTGGGTGTACAGCTTATTTTCTGAAATCTTGGCAATTACGATATCATAACAAGCTAGAACATAAAACTGTTAAAGTGCAGGAACCTACACCAAAATCTGTAAACTGTGACATTTGCCATATACCATTCCCCAATTATTCTTCTCTTCGACAACATAAGCAAAGGCATCACAAAAACCAAATCAAGAATAACCCAATCATTAATTCTAAACGTGAGACCGCAGAAAAAGCTAAAGAGCAATTTAACTGCATATTTTGTCCATCTGTTCAAGACAACCCAACTGAATTGGCGTTGCATGAAGCCGAAAAGCACGGGTTTGTGAGTTCCGGAAAATCAAAGAAAACTAATCGATGTCCAAGATGCCCATACGAATATTCATTAATAAGAGCGTTGGTTAAACATCATCTGAATATTCACCAAAATTTATTGAATCCAGAGTGCAATTCAGCCTGTAAATTATGTAGTGGAGGAAAATTTTACAAAGCTAATAGTGATCGACATTTTAAAAACTTTCATCTCATTGACGAAGGTATGGTAGCCCACAAATGTGACAAATGCCCAGCATATTTTAGGAAAGCACTTCAATTGCTAAAACACACGACCAAAATTCATAAGCAGGATAATAAATGTGAAATATGTGGCAAGTGTTTTAATGTCCAGTTAAGTTTAAAAACACATTTGAAGCTGAAACATCCGGGATACGATGAAAATCCAGATTCACCACTGGGTTGTGATTTTTCTGGAGGATGTAAGAAAAGATTTAAAACTCAAACAGAATTGGATCATCATCAGAAGTATGGACATCAAAGACCTGGTTGGTCAGGTCCTCCAAAAAAGCATGAAATGCGATTTAAATGCGAAAAATGCGACAAGCGATTTTCATGCCATACCAATCTAGAGACTCATCTGATAACGGTGCATGGAGATAGACCATTTGTTTGTGAGGAATGTGGAAAGGGTTTCAAGTCAAAAACTACGTTGGATTTGCATTCTGAGTTCCACAAGAGTTCGGATGAATGGAAGTTTCAGTGTGCAGAATGTGGAAAGAAATGTGCGACAAAACAAAAGTTGGATGTGCACAGCAGAACGCATACAAAAGAGAAGCCATTTATTTGTCAGTTTTGTGGGGAAAGGTATGCACATAAGCAGAATTGGAGCATTCATTTAAAGTCGAAACATGGTGATGAGGATGGAATTGAGGAGATGATTGGAAAGCAGAAAAAAGGAAATTATATGAGCAGAAAGGGGACGAAAAGAGGAGACTGCATTACAGCATCTAAGTAATTCCGGACACGACCTTCTTGCAAATTGAAATAATTTTTATTAGTAATTTTCCACATAGAGTAAAGGAATTCTAGGATAATTAAGGTTTCTAAAAATATCACCTGGCCGTATGTTACATGATGAAACAATTAAATGTTTTGTAACCTTACTTTGATACATTTTCCGAGAAATGATTTGGCTTTTATATTTTTAATGTTTAAATTGCGTATAAAGTTCACACACGGATGTTATTTAAATAAACGTATGTTTAGGATTTACTTTATTTTATTTTAGTTAATATAGAAAGTGATTTAAGGTACAAAATACATACATATACAATCCTAAATTCACACAGAAGTTGGCTTTTCATACTAATTATTTAAAATTACATATTATTTTTAAGTATTTAGAATAAATGGTATATTTTAAGGAATTTTCGCTATATAAATAAAACAAACTTTGTTTCGTGATATGTATCAAAAAAATATTTTGATAAACTAAGCTAACATTCCATTTTAATTACATTATTAAAATAAAAACTATTTCGCTAAAATGCGTCGGTGCAAAAGTTTTGGGGATCACTCGATTATTTTGAAAAAATACTAGTTTTTGTTCACAAAATGCCAAATTTTTGCATTTATGTTATCATTGAAAAGGTCAAAACTTCTGTTACTAATTAGAGTCAATTATATAAAAGAAGTATTTTGTAAAAAGATGAATTCAAATTGTGTAGCATGGTTACAGGCAAAGATGTTAAATATAAGATTATGAGGCAAAGATTAATTAAAATTTTTTAACAATACTGTTATTGAAACAATTTGGCACTATTAGTCATTTGGTACGAATAGGTTTTCTTACACAGTTAAAATACGGTGATTGATTTTTAAATTAAAACTAACATTTCCACGATTAATATCAGTTGTCTGCTTATTTGTCATTTATAAATATAAACAATTCTTAAGATATCATATTTATAAGTAGATGGTGGGCATAATAATGGGTGTGTGATAAAATGTATACAAAAGTGATACAGTTATTTAAAATATACAATTTGTTACAGTTAATTTTACAACATATACAGTCTAGGCCCAAGTGTCTATATAGACACCCTGGGTGTCTATATAGACACCTTTCGAAAGTGTCTATATAGCCCTTGAAAATTAATAAATTTAGCCCTTACAGTTCTTTGAATATGTATTATCAATATTACTTCAGTTCTTGTAAAGCCAGCATTTTATTTACCCCAGACGAGCTAACTAATTACTTCCATGAATTCAACCTGATTTGACTTAATTTTAGCTTTTAAAATAAACAAAAAAAAACATGTCAACAAACACAAATTGAGTCTCAATTCCGTAAATCATTTTCTAGCCAAAATACAGTCACCTTTTTTGGACCCCTTTCTCTTTACATAGTTTCCTTTAGTCCGCTTTCTAGTCATCTCTTCAACACCTTCCTCATTCCCATGCTTAGTTAGTAAATGATTCTTCCAATTATGTCTATGTGCATACTTTTCCCCACAAAACTGACACACAAACGGCTTCTCCTTTGTATGCGTTCTACTATGCTCCTCTAATTTTTGTTTTGTTGCACACTTTTTTCCACACTCCGAACATTGCCATTTCCATTCATCTGAACTCTTGTGGAATTCACAATGCAGTTCAAAAATAGTTTTTGAACTGAAAGCTTTCCCACATTCCTCACAAACAAATGGTCTCTCTCCATGTACTTTTAACAAATGATTCTGCAAACTGGTATGACAAGTAAACTGCTCATCACATTTGTCACATTTTTTGCAAACATTTTCCGGTTTGTTTTTCCTCGCTGTTTGAGATGGGCATACTTTTGATGATGATCCCATTCTGCCCTTGTACCAAATCGTTTTAAACATCCTTCTCGAACTTGGCAACCAAATGGTAAATCTGGATTTGTGTCCTTTAGTGGATGTATACGTTTATAATGACCAAGTAATCCAATCCTTTGCTTGTAAGTTTTTCCACAAATTTCACACCTATTATCTTCGTTGTGAATTTTTATTTTGTGATTTTGCAGTTGATACGGCTTTCCAAAAAATGCTGGACACTGGTCGCATTTATGAGCATCCGAATTTTCAGAGGTAACCTCATGATTTATTTTGAAATGATCGTAACTATTTTCAACATAAATATTTCCCTTACTACACAATTTACAAGCTGTTGGACTACTTGCGTTTAGAACTCCCAAGTGCTCACTTAAATGATGCTTGATGTAATATTTTTTAATATTGTACATGAAAGGACATCTTGGACAAGTTTGTTTCGATTTTCCAGAATTTGCAAGAGAATGCGCATCTGGTTCATGCAATGCCAAGTCTGTTGCGTTATCTTTTACTTCTGTGCAAAATTCACACTTAAACTCTTCTGACGTTGTTTGATGAACTTGAACGTTTTTGGCTTTATTGGAGTTAGATACACTTCGAAAAGGGTTTCAATATGTTGTAAAATTGATCCGTTGATGTCTGTGAAAACGCTGCTTATGCTTTTGGAGATGTAGTCGGTTGGGAAACTTTTTATAGCAAATGTGACATTGTCTACTTATACTAGAGTTCACATAATTCCGATGTTGGTATTTATAGTGAGATATTAACTGATTATTCTGGAGAAAATATGCAGAGCATCCGTCCCATTTACAATTTAGGAAATTTTGATCCTTTGGTTCTTCACTTTTAATAGATGTAATACTACAAATTCCATGCCAGGTATACATATGTTGGTCGGTCAATTGGAGTGAAATTTTCTTTCTGCAAATTTTGCATGGAATGTATTTCTTGATTTCTGGTTCAGTAGGCTTATCTCCTATTCCAAAATGACCATAAGCGAAATGTTGAATGTACTGGAATTTGTAATAAGCAATGTAAGAACATCTTGGACACCGCAGTTTGGGTTTTCGACTTCCGGGTGTAGATTTTGATTTATAACACACTTGTTTTTCAGTTTTTATTTCCTCCGATCCGTGCATTTTATACTCATGTATACTCAAACTAACCAAACTTGATTTGACAGCTGAACAAAAATTACAAGGAAACTTGCCAAAATCATGTAATTCAGTCACGTGTTTAATATAAGATTGCTTATCCTGAAATCTCTTAAAACACCAGTTCCGTTTGCATTCATAAATGGTTTTTCCACTTTTTAGAACTTTTGGTTGTTTAAGTTTCTTTTCCAAGTAACTCCTTTCTTCAGAAGATTCACTACTGGTTTCTGAAAACGAATCGTCGTTTTCAAATTCTTCTGCCTGCGTATTTGGTCGGGTTATTTTTCTCGTTTGTTCCGACGAAATTTGGTTAATATTTTGAGAACAGCTTTTGTCATTATATTTTTGGGTTCTTTGAGCACGAAGATTATATGGCGACTTGGATTTCTCTTTTTTGTGGTTTGATGAACTAGTAGCCTTGCTGTTATCATGGTCTGTCTCCAATTCTTCATCGTTCTCAATTTGATGATCAGCCTCAAACACCGGAATGGTGTCCAAGACAACGCATTCAGCTATATTGGATGGGGATACTGATGCATTTGTTGTGCTATCTATTTCTATGGCAGAATTATTGTGACATGTGTCGTTTCCTATCCTTTCACAATAATCATCTATGGTTTGTAATCTAAAAAAATCGGAAATATTTGTAAAATAATTTATAAAATAAACAAGTAGGTACAAGTATAAGCATAATTCAAAACCTACTCATTATTTGTGCATTTCTTATTATCTGGTGTGATGATAGAATCTCCAAAATGTTCAGCTGCATAGTCTCGTTTTATATCAGTTTTAATTTCTCGTGCGGTGTCATTTAAACTCCTAGTAAATTCGTTTGGTAGAGATGAGTTCTGGATTCTGGTTTTTCGTGTTGATTTCTTATTAGCTTTATGCAACAAAATTTTCGGTTGTGATTTTCTCAATTTTCGCTCACCTGGTAATACTTATTTGTTAAGCAAACTATTATTCTTTTTCTGTTTAAATGGATTAAATATTATAATTAATAGGTATTAAGTAACCACCCGACTTACATTTTGCAATTATATTTCTTCTAAACTTTTCAAATAAGGCTTGATTACTATTATCACATAACATTTCCCTAATCATACGAACCCGCGATGGTACTTTACCGGCTAATTTCATTACTCTCACAAGTTTCCAAATGTTCCATTCCAACTGCAATTCATAACATTTGAACTGATGGTACACATCACAAAAGCTACTTATAATTTGGGTACAATCTTCACAGGATTTCAATACAGACAAACGAAGTTTATTTAGTGTTCCGTCATCTTCATTTTCACTTGTAAATCTTTTGAGTAATTTAGAAAATATAGCTATTATTGTTTCCCTGTCACTGGTCACATTTTCGGAAATTTTATTTCGTAAACAAAACACACAGAAGCTAAATATTTCTGCCGATGTATTCATTTTTATATATGTATATATATTCAACACAATTAAAATATATCTAATCGAATATTTCAATACTTTTACAAATACGATACATACATTGGATATTTTCAAAGTATTAATATAAATCAGGAAAAGCCACGGCCATGGTAACAGTAATATTAAATTTTCCACGTACTATTTCCTACTAAAACCTGCTGAGCTTCTGGTTTTGTTATCAGGTGAGGTGACTACAATTGAAAGTCTCTTGCAAGTCCAGCTGATCTTGTTTTTTACTACCACTGTTCACACACGTTCTCGTGGACTGGTACCATTTTCCCTTACCATAGAGTTGTGCTATAAGCAATGCAAGTAAGAATCGACTGAACTAACAAACATATCATCAAACAAATAGGGGTACATGAGGAGATGAGTTTTGTGATGGATATATTCATAAGGATCTTTAGCTTCTGTGATTATCTTTTATAACAAGCATTTTTAAATACAAAAACGTTGTTTTTATAGTACAAAGATAATAGGAAGGTAAAACGCCTTCCTGCTAAAATTCCAGTTTTTAGAGATAAATACCCAATAAGAGTAGTGGGTGGATGCAGATGAGTAGATAAATAATTATAGACCATACAGCTCAGACATCAGGAGGAGAGTGGTTAGTATTCTTTATTATTTAATCTTTCCTCAACCGAGTGAAGGTCGGAAGGAGGAAAGTAAAACATAAATTCATTTGTACATTCTCATACATACATACATTATATAATTCTACTTTCACCGGAACAGGTTATATCACGTGCACCGTACGTGACATTAGGACAAGTCCCATTTAAATTCGTCATTAGAAATGCTAAACAAGATAAAACGTTATGTTTTGTGGACAGATGTGATTTGATGGTAACAGGGGAAGAAATTCTGCATTTTTAATGTCAAAAACAATTTATGTATTCTAAAAGTTTAGTAAAAAGTTATTTTGTAAAAAAAATCACTCTCAAAAAAGCAATAAAAAAGGTGTTCATTCCTGGGTTATATTTTCACATAGATGTCAATTATATTATAGTGAGATGATCCGGGGTGCACACTCTTGCAATGTGTTTTCTAGGTGTATGGATTTTATTATTTTGAAGTAATTCAAAGTAATTGCTGTAGTCTAATTCTTTATTATAAAAACACTTGGATGCACATAAAGATAACATTTTCAACTTTGTATATTCCTTTAAATTATTTTATGCATGTATGTCTATGTACAGTAAACTACTACACTTATAATTTAAAATATAACACGTTTTTTAAATATTTTTGCTACCTAGTTCAAAACGCAAGGACAAAAAACTATTTTTCTTTTTATAGAGATATTGTATAGAGATATTTACAAATTAACAATCTAGTCAAAAAAAACTATATTTAAAAGAAATATTTGCTTGAAAAATCCCCACTTGAAAGTAAAGAATGGGTTAGCTTCAATATTACGACAGATGCGTGCTATTCAGGTAAATCCACCTCATCGCTATCAATTTCTTCAAAGCAATCATTAAAAACTTCCTCTTTTTTACCTTCCTTTGCTGGTTGAATTACACAATTGGCCGAAAACAATCGTACAAAACAAATATCTGATTTTGCATCATTCATGATTTTTTCGAACTGCTCAAACGTCTCAGCAGAAGATTTTATAAAATTGAACAAATCTCTTTCTGCTCGTTTCAGATTCAATTTTTTAACCAAGTTCATTAACTTGCCAGCATTATCAATTGTGCAAACTTGCCCAATGACATTATCTAAAAACTCCAACAGATCTTCAACCTCATACTTTGCAGCGGCGTAAAGAAGCTCGTCAGTATTCACAGTGTCCCAGTTTGCGAGAAGGGTTCCAGTGTACAGGAAATGTAGAATAATTTTCATTACTTTAGATGACACGTCTTCAACTTCAACAATTCCTGAACGATCCTCTTTCATTTCGGATCGAAACATTCGACGAAATACGTTGCTTCTTGCAGCAAGCATTCCACGATTGGCTGAAAATGCTATGCAGTCATGTTTGCAAACGATCTCTGTTGGGGAATCCGAACGAGGCAGAGATGATGCTGTGAGCATATTTGCAAAGTCGGATTGGAGTTTTCTTGTAAATTTGTCCTGAAAATTGGCAAGTATTTCCGAACTTGTCTTGTATTTTGGGGAATGCATTTCAATCGAAATTACAACTTCTAGGTTGCCGTTCTTATCAAGAGGTAGATTTGTAATGGAGGACGAAGCAATAAGTTTACAAGCCCAGTTTTGCTCCACAACGTTGATCAATGGACCTTGAGTAAGCAAAATAAGTTATATATTTAAACCCAACTTTGTAAAATTAGTGGAATTTAATGGTATGTCAACAACTTACTGGCTTCTGAGTCGTAGTGGAAACTGACCACTGTACCACGTCTTTTAATCTGGACCCGAAAAACGGCATTTAACTCTTTAAGACTAATTGGTTTCTTCGAAAGCTCGATTCGTAATGTATTCAAATAAGAGCTGCTAGGAGAACGAATAAGGCTGCAAGTCCAGTCACAATCATAGGGTAATCCGATTTTAGAACCAAGTTTCAAGTTGGATCGCACCTCGCCATCACCCAGTATTCTTGCGGTGGAAAAATTGTCTATTTTCCACGTGAAACTATGCCTTTCAACCAGATTAAGCTGTAAATAAAACAAACAAATTTTAAATCCAAAATACGTGTGTTTATTAAGCTTTATTTGGTACTTAAAATGAAACAGTTAAATTGATATTATTTCAGGTTTACCTTGCTTGACACAATTTTGGAACACATTGTTATGCTGAGTTCGTTGATGTACGATTATTCGAACAAATAGTCAAATTATAATTTAAACTTTAATTTAATTTACTAACGCAATTTACTAGATTACTATAAGTAGAAAATACTTTAAAGCAACGTTGGTACTGTCAAAAGAAGTACAATCTGTAAAGAATAAATGCGGAGTAATTTGGTATTTTAGCACTTGTTGATTCTGTGGCTATGGCTTGTATGATATATGAAGAATAATGAAAATATTCTTATTATCTAAACACGTCCTGGATGCATACATCTCAAACAATTGTTATAAGCATACCAGATGCAAAAGTGCATACAAGATAAAAACGAACCTTCAGCGCAGACGTAGTGAAAATCTTGTAAAATAATGAGCTCCAGCACATCGCATGTTTTGTTTATTTGGTTTCGAAGAAGTAGCCTTACACGCCGACACCACGTGCGCATTTAGGATAAATGGATAGACTTATAAATCCTTTTCGTGTATTAAAATGTACAATGTCCACATATGACTGGTACGCAGCATTTTGGATTTCATTGGTCCAAATATTCCTTGCAATCATCTGCATGCATTTTTTGATTGTGGATCTACGTACTTGTTTGTGTACATATACACAAGTGAATGCATATTTCTGAACGTTTCAATCCCCAAGCATACGTGATGCCTGTCTGTGTTGAACATTGCTAGTATCAAACCACCAACAAATGGATTGCATGTAACTAAAAAGCTGAATTAATATCAAGTGTTGAAAAAAATATGCAAGTGTTGTTGTTTCATGCATTGCATTTTATTTTGTAGTGGAATCTTTTAGAAGTTGGCAAATTACTCTGCTGAAATGCTAAGCAAACTCGTACAAAATAGCTTCAATATTTTAGCCATGAATGATATCTTTGTTGCGAAGTAGGTTGTTTCATTCAATATGTATATGCGGCATGTAATAATGTTTCTTTTATAATATTAAATGATAATAATAATGTATATCCAGTATTTTGAATGAAGACCTAGATGGTCATTTTTGCATTTATTTATTTGACAAGTAGTATTTGTTTCTTAATTTAGATTCAATAAATTGAAGGAATAGTCCAAATGTGCATTATTATATTTTTATTTGCTGCAATAAATATTGTTACATCACTAGCTTGTACCCCTGTTTAATTTTATATCTTCATTTCACATTATAATGCAGAAGTAAATAATTGGTTGACTTCGTATAAAATATCATATCAAAATAAAACAGAGTAATACAAAATTAAAGTATTTAAGAATTTAATATAAAAATTGCATTTGCTGCTTTCTGTTCTACATGACAAATTCGCTAAAACAAATCAAAATCTATATACACTAAAAACAAGCTACCTTTCGTTAGTAATTTACTTCATCCAAAAACGAACGTTATTTTAGCCACACCCTTTTAGCCTTTCCCCTGTAACCCCCCAAATTTGAATTGAGGAATTAGTTTCTAATCTTTATCAAGAGCAGCATTAGATTGTACATCCTCCATAAATTTTTGAAATTGTTCAAAATTTCCAGCTTGAGTTCTTATAAAATTGTACAAGTTAATTTTGGCTCGTTTCAAATTATATTTTCTCGCCAATCTCATCAATTTTCCAGCATTATCTATCGTACACATCTGCCCTACTACCTCGTCTAAAAACTCCAGCAAATCAAATATTTCATACTTTGCAGCTGCAAGAACAAGCTCTTCCAAACAAACGATATCCCAGTCTTCCAGCAATATCCCGGTGTCCAAGAAATGCAAAATAATTTTGAGTACTTCAGATGATATATCAGCTACTTCCAAAACTCTTTCAAACGTACCTGCCTTCATTTTGTTTTCAAACATGCGCAGAAATACTTTACTTCGGGCAGCTAGCATTTCATGGTGAACTGGAAACTCTTTACCATCTACTTTTGACACAATCACTGTATTCAAAACTTGGCAGGGTAGTGATGAAACGCTGAGCATATTTGCCAAGTCAAATTGCAGCTTTTCAATAAACTTTGCTTCAAACTTGCTAAGAATATCATAAATAGATTTGTTCTTCGGAGTTTCCAGTGTCGCAAAAATTTCGACTTCTAGGCTGCCTTCTTCATCTAATGGAAGATACTCAATAAAATTGGGACCAATCAGTTTGCACTCCCAGTTGTGTTCAACCATGTTTATAAATGGACCTTCAAAAAAAGTTCAATTAATATACCGAAAATTTTTGAGGAGATATAAATTTGATTTGTTAACATACCAACTTTTGAGTCGTAATATAAGATGTTATCTTGTTTGAATCTTTTAATTTGAATTTGAAACGAAGCACTCATTTCTTTCAGATGAGTTGGTTTTTTCGTGAGCTCAATTTGAAAAGTATCCAAATAAGGACTTTTGGCAGATCGAATTAGGTAACATGCCCATTCGCAATCATTTGGCAAGCCAATATGTTTACCAATTTTAAAGTTTGTTCGAATTTTACTCGCCATGGTCTTTGCGGAAACGAAATTGTATATTTTCCATGTGAATTGATGGTGTTCCTTAAGAATATCCTGCAATTTAAAAACAAACAATTTGTCATTAAAATTATAACGTTACACAATATATATAGTATATACTGGAAGTAATCAAAAAAATATAAAACTTTACCTGCTTTAAATCCATTGCGGGTTTCATTTTAATTAATGTACGATTTTTGAGTTGACGATAAAAATACTCAAGAGACTTTAGAAACGCCAAATCATTTTGATGATGCCAAATATGTATCAACTTATTTCCAAGGCCTGACTGTAATATTTACATCCACTGAATAAACTTTTTTATTGGAATTTTACAAGTTTTACATCTTTCAGCAAACACAAAATCTTTCGTATTTATGTATCCTTAAAAATATATGAACATCTTTACGATGTATAACACCGTATACAAAAATACGTTAGGCACATGAAAATATTCAGACATACTTGTTGTGTTGGTTGAGGTGTTACACATGCTGAACATATGAACTTAAATGCATCATGCATTCTTTTCAAAGCCAGAACTTATAAGATGATTACAAAGGGGTTATGTTCGTGGTAATGTGTTTATCTAAGCTTCATACACACACGCTCAAGTATTAACTACACATACACTACTATTGTCATGTTTATTGGGTTTGCTTTCAACTCAATACAATTTGTGAATAACCATACATTTTCCATCACTGCTTTCAGCTTTCTTTCGGTATGAGAGTAACATAAAATAGATAGTACGTAAAATGTGCGATAATCTGCGAGATTCTATCCACCCATGATATCATACACATAGTTATTTTGATCCTGTAAATGGTATAACCCTATTAATGAATGAACACAGAAAAAAGATGTTGATACGTAATATATAACAAAACATGTATTTGTATTGCATGTTTGAAGAAAATTGTTTTCATTTATAGGAATTCGTTTGTATGTTCATTAAATAAGCCACTGAGCAAATATCTGAACTGCTAATCATTTTAATAGCACTGGAAAGAGACGACAGACACAAAATCTATCCTTCAAGATTATCAGTTGCTTTGAAATTTTGAATTGGTAAAATAAAACAATAAACAATATATAGTTTTAATTATTAAATATTTGTATCCGAATAGTTTAATTTTGTTGACAATTTTACGAGCATACAAAATCGCGCAACATGCCCACAGCCATGTTAACGTAAGAATAAATTACTTTTCAAACACGTTTTAAAGAAAATGGATAACAGCTCTCCTGATTGTTTTTGTTTTTTATACAGACTAGAATGGTCCCAAGGACTTCTTGGTGTCCATGAAATGGGATGGTGCGTTAAAATTTGTGGCCGTCACATAACATCGAATTTGAATTTAACATCAATGCAGTTTGTGAAAGCTAACACGGCACCATATTTTGGATCAAGTACGAAATACTAATAAAAATAACAAACTAAATCACATGTTTGTAAAATTCCTTAAATCTTAATGATTTATTGTTTTTAAAGCTGGAACAGGACCTGTTGGTTGGGTACTTACTCCAGCTCAAATCCCGACATTCAATTACAATAAAGGGTGTATACCAACGCAGCCACCTTTGGGATATATTGCTGAATACTTAGAAGAACTGGAGTCTCATGGATATAAGGTTGTTGGAACACATTCGAGTAAATTTGGAGGAAGCAACAATTTTCCTATCTTGTCTTGGACTCTTCAAACGAACTAAAAAAATTCTAAAAATTGAAATTACCTTTGCAAGGATCCAATTCGTTAAAAATGTTATGCTTGTCTGAAAATGATTTTTTTTAAATGGAATCATGCATCGAGTGGGTTTTGTACAATTAGAAATATAAGGAAACTAATAGGTCATTAAAATCAATTTTGTTTATGCAGAAAAAGAGTTTAAGACTAAACAAAATGCCAAAGAACAAGTTGCTCAATATCTAGAACATTAGAATCCAATGCTTTCCTCAGTTCAATTGTATTTTTCACCACATTTTACTTATTGTTCTTAACACTAACCATAATTTCTTTTGCCTAAACTCAGCGCTTTGTTATATTTTTTACAAATATAGTAATATTAATGATTTTTTTGCAACTTTACATTCCAAAAAGTAAAGTCTATTTGCTAAAATTACTAAATTTAGTATTACTGAATTGACGCGTTCTTGTCAAATTATTTCATAATTTTTTTGTCTCTAAAATATCTAAGCAAATTAAAATTCAAATTCAAGTGACAATGTTAATTGCTGACAAAATTATTCGTTTCAAAATGCAATATCTAATATTAACTAAATCACTAAAAACTTCTTACATTATTTATGCCTTAGGACACCATATATGTCTTAATATTTTATATCTATCGTTTTAACATTATAATTGTCGTAATCCTGTGTAACGAGTTTAGTAATAATGGCTACTTTGCATAAGAACTGTTTTATAGATTCGGCGTGAATTACTATTAAAAGACAAGATCAAGTCTGGCTAAAAAAGGATTTTAGTTTAAAATAACTTGCAATTAACAAAATATTGAGACAGCAAACCAAAACTATTTACACTTTATACTCTACAAATCCAAATGCCACATCCGACTTGGCATCCTTCACAACCTTTTCCAGTTGATCGAACGTTTCGGAAGAAATCTTCATAAAAGTGAGTAAATCATTTTCTGCTCTCTTCAAATTTAGCTTTCTTGCCAAGTTAAGCAATTTGCCAGCATTTTTCGCCGTACAAATACGACCTATCACAACATTTAAAAATTCCAACAAATCCCGTGCCTTATATTTTGCAGCGGCGTAAATCAACTCTTCAGTAGTTACTGATTGCCAGTTTTCCAGTAGTATTCCGGTGTAAAGGAAACGCAAAATAATTTTAATTACCTCAGATTTCACATCACCAACTTCCACCATTCCAGTGCGATACTCCTTCATTTCAGCTTCAAACATTGTCGAAAAAACGACACTTCTTGAGGCAAGAATTCCTCGATGGACAGTAAACTTTACATTGTCAAGTTTGCATACAATCACTGTCGGAGAATCTGCTTGTGGTGAAGAAGACAAATTGAGCATATTTGCAAAGTCAGACTGCAAGTTGTGAACAAACTGTGGATTAAACTTGCTTAATATCTCATCCAATGTGTTGTAGATTGGGAACCTTAATTTACACCAAATTTCGATGTCCAAACTGCCATCCTGATATAATGGTAAGTGGGTGGAGTTACGAATGATCTCGTCGCTACTCCACTTTGTGCTGCCATGTTAGCATCGGAGTCTGAAAAATTCCACAAAAATTGCATTGTTATAATACACTAGCGAAGCCAGCTGTACAAAATTGATACCCGTCAGTGTACGTAGTACACTATAAAAGTCTAGTGGATATGATAATGATCTTTAAAATCAAATCTCTTTAGCATTAGCAGTGGTGTTTTAATGCGTTTCGGCCTTGCCTTGG
>JAQFXM010004985.1:0-15889 GCA_034693345.1 Entomobrya multifasciata
AAAACTTGCTCAGCATGGCGAGCAGGGACATCTCGATTTCGCGTAGCCGGGCAATTTGTAAGAATTCGAACGTACGGTAATAAAACGATATGCAAGCACAACTCACACGGGTACAATTCTTGGCATTACAATTCCCATCTATAAAGTTTCATTACGTATGGTTTACGTAATAAGTAATAACAATGCAGATAAAAATGCACAACGAAACATTGACACTAATGCTAAAAGTGTGAATATTACATAACTTTGCATTCGTAATTGAATCATTCTAGTTTACTATTTTTAAGTTTAAATGTGTAAAAATTATAATGAAAGTACAATATTTTAATCAAAAGCCTGTGTATTTTTTAGTATATTAAGTTTCACATTTTAGTCGGTGTTTCGTGGTTCCAGAAATGTTTATTTTTTTTGTAAAAAAAGAATTTTTGATTGATTATACAAGAGTATATAATATTTTTGTTAATTGATGGGGAACCCTTAGTTCACATTTTTGTATGCATACATAATGCAACGGGAAATTCGTGAAATCATTCAATTTATTCATGACTTCTAAAATAATAGCTGTAATGATTGCGTGGCATCGGTTGTGAATTGCGAATCAATTAAAACAACCATTAATAATTCTTCCACCACCGCTTCAGTCAAAATAAAACCACCGTATTTATGCGTTCAGCCACAATACCCTCGCATAGAATATTTACGGATTAAAAGTAACTCTGTTTGCACAGTCCTAAAAAGTGAAAACTAAAATGCGATGTTTCAGTTTTACTTCTTGTAGTAATGCATTAAAGTCATAAAACTTTCTAACATCAGCAATGGTTAGCGCGAGCTGTTCTCTCTTTCTGAACAAAAAGTATAGTTATGCATCAATAGTAACAAGAAACACAAATCAATCCATATTTTGTCAAAAAAAAATTCTTCATAAATAAAATTTAAAGGTTGTGTAGTTTTGTTATATTGTATGAGCATTTTAAACAAATACAGAATTTCAAACCAATAGTTTAAAATAACAAGGAACGATGAAACCCATACGTTGTCGTAAATTGATAGGTATATTTTTCCTGCCTTGTTGAAAGACAGAGTTACACAATATTTAGCTTTACAGTTACATTTTGAAAAGGAGAAATTCCGGATGTCTAAAACCGATATTATTTAGAGTACTCAAATACATGTACACAATACAAGGTTTTCATCAGAAGCTGACAGACAGCTCATTAATGCTGCAAGTTTTTTTCCGATTCACGACTACACGCGCTAAATATTTCTCTGTTCTATTCCAATTTAATTCATGTTATAGTAAATACAAATGCATATCAGAAATCCAACCTAAAACTATGCGCCTGTCCCTTTCAAGCCAACTTTTCAAGTATTTTCTTTCCGATGGTTATATTTATGAACTATCTATAAGAAGGTGACGAAAGGGATAACGCCCTAATGTTATATTGACTCTATTATATGAATGGGAGATTAAAGAAGATAGAAAACCGACAGAAAGGAGAAAATCTCTTCATTTGAGGGCTTACAAGAGCTTATACCACTCTCTTGAAATGAGTAAGAGGAAACTTCACGTGCACAAAGAAGGGCCGAGCTGAGCGCGAATTGCTTTAACAGAAGGCATGCAATTTAACAATATTTATGTATCATTTCGATGCATCAATATAAGCAAGTTACGAGTATTCGCTTAGTAATTTAGCCAATGTAAATATTTAACTACTTATTAGGAAAGAATTTCTGAAAGTTTTCACTGATGGGCAATATATTTACGCGTCGTAAATATACGCCGCAGGATTACCGTGAAATAAATGTGCTGGACTGTAACAATTTGTTTCATAAGGACAGGGCTTCAAGTAATACTATTTCAAAAAAATAAACTAAGTGGTAGTTGTAATAAAATATCTTTGAACATTTACTAGAACACTCGAGAGCATTCATTAGAATTATCCGTAGCATAACCAAATGGGAGATTGAAATTGAGACTAGTTACACAAACTGAGCTTCTTTTCCCTTGCCTTTTATCCATCCATCTTGATCTACACGCATACATACGTTCCGCTTAATGTACTTACAAAATTCATGCATCACTTTCTAGTTTTAAGAGTTGGGTGAAGAGAAAGAGATGGTGAGAGAGTAGTCATGCATGTGTGAAATATTTGGAGGTATGCATGCACTTAGGTGGCGAGAGTGTATTATAACCAGTAACAGCAAAAAGAAGTTTATCTCTGTTGTTTATTATGTATTGAGTACTGAATAAATGAGCGAGATGTTTTTGCTTAGTGAATATGAGAGTGAAAGATGCTTCATTTTCAGACCCATTAACTTTGGCTTTCATTCAGATGAATGAACAAGTAAAGGTATTAGGAGAAGGAAGAGGAGAGGGAATGAAAATGATGATTTTTCAGCGTGTGTTAGTGAAACTCTCTTTACCGATGTGTTGATGAGTTCTTTGTTGATGATGATGGTGATAATACAAGCTTTACGTAACATATTATTGTAAAATTTTGTTGAACGATAATTACATTAATTATAACGAATAAATTTAATGATTACATGAACATGAATGCATTTTACTTAATGTAGAAAGAAGCGTAAAAATAATTTCACGATATGGTCGTTGAAATATTTTGCATCACCCTCTGTAAATTTGGGAGAATTTTTAATGCTTTCATTTATGCCTGAGATTGTAAAAAGTTTATCATTAAAACAATACAATCTGTGCATACATACGTTGCAGACCCACAAATTAGTAAAATGTAGTAATTAAAACCCTATCCTGACTAATGTGTCGCATTTTTTACGTGGTAATATGAGATGCGAACCGTTTCAATCCAAAAAGTTGAGAAAGCAGAATGTAATTTGTAACCCTTTTGTCCATATTTTTGATACTTCTGAAATATATATAAGAATTAATAATATTCCAAATCCAAATATTCCCTTTTGCCTTCAATTACTTTCCAAGCCCAGAAAAGCTTGTAGAAACCTTAGAAAGCAATATGTGTGAATCTATACTTCAGTACTGCAATGTGCTCACGGCAGCTTGAAAATAATGCTGTCATTGTCATTAGAACATTGCGAAGGGGTTACCAAGAAAAAATGGATTTTCATTTTGGAATCGAAAGCAGGATACAAATGTAATGTAATGCCTTAGTGGCATGGCATGACACAGATCATGCTGCAGAAAATTACATTGAAGTTGTCCCTATACTTTAGTAGGAGTCAGAAGCATTTTTCTCGTATACTTCAACTTCATGCCTTCTCATGAAAAACACATACACGTTAACATCATAAAAACGAGAATCATCTTTCCACTTCTGAAGCCAGTCAACTGTAATTGTCATTTTATATCACATCAGTATCATCTTCAACCTCATCTCACGATAATCATCATCATTATTATCATCGGTATTCTTTCTCCATCGTTATTCTCATCATCATTCGTTTGGAAGTATAAAATACTATGTACAAACTGCATGGAGCATCAACGGTGACAGCATTTTCATCATTATCATGATCAACCTTAGCATTATTCTAAAGTTGCTCGTTCAACCGTGATGTTATCAAATCCTGTGAAAACGTAACGGAGAACCCCGATTTCACGTCTTCTTTCTTCTAACAAAAAATTTAGAAAAATAGTGACATATCAAGTCATAAACTTTCAAACAAATCTCTATATTTTACAGTGTTTATAATGCATAAACTGGATAGAAATAATGCACAAACAGGCTTATATTATATGACTTTTTCCTCCCCAAATAACTTTTTCATTACACTTTTGAAATGATATTACTTTAGTGTTAGGATTCATTACAAACTCTTTGCACAAGCTTTCTTTGTTGTGTTGTATGTAATTTTCATCGATTGGTACCAACTTTTCTAAAAAGAAAATGTACATGGTTAGCATGTGGAAACTACGAAAGACAAGTAATTGTCCTTAATTTGTAAACTAAATGAGAAGGGTTCATAAACTATATTATATTGTTGAAAATAGTCATTACATAATATGTTCACAAAATCATGAAATCTTTAAGATTCGTTTTCGTGAAATACATGCTTACTTGTATCGATTCCGTTGTAAATCCAATACAGATCAATGCATCACGTTTTATCGTGATAATGATCATGATACAGGGAATTGAAATTAAAGAGTTAGCTCTAACTTGACAGCACAAATATGTATATCATATTAAATGCGATTCTTTTATGATGGATGCTTTCTTCAATACGGAAATGTAAGAAATACTTGGCACATTTTACATATGTGAATTGGTTACAAAACGAAACATGTTTGTAATATGTAGACAGCGGACAATCGAGTTTTGTCATATATTTTATGCTTCGATATGGGTTTCTAAGACTTCGTATGTACACGAACTAAGAAAAAATAAGTCGATTGAGATCATGTTAAGATGTCATATTTGTCATATTTAGGTAAACTATGTCATATGTCATATGACACGTCATATTTTGAAATTTTGCAAAAAAAATCCGTTTTTTTCCAATTTTTTTTTACGAATTATGCATTTATGCAAGCATTTAACGTCATCCATAAGTTGTTTCTGCATGCGTCAATTCAATTCATTCAAGAGAAATGTGTATATTTTTTTCCACTGGGATAACTTGCTTCTATTTGGGATTTTGACGAGTGATATATGCACACATTTAACTGTTGATTGAGCACGATAATCAATTTGCGAATTTTAATCAACCTAATTACTAAATCATGGCATCGGATAGGAAAGTAGGACAACAATTATTCAAATCGTGGTTGGATAAGCTGCCTGAAAAGGAGAAAGTGAACTTTAAAATCGATGGAAAGTCTATCTTCTGCCGGGTAAGTGTATTAAAAATTCAGAATTTCTTCCTAGTCGACCTACAGATTAACTTTACACTTTTATTTTAATTATTTGTATTACTAATTTCAGCCTTGTGGCCAAAGCTACCAGTGGAACAGGGTGTCACAACTCAATTAGCACGTTGGTCTTCCTAAGCATGAGAAGAATTGCAAATTTCAGCAAGATGTGGGGAAGCAGACTCTCCTTACCGAATCTACTAAATCTGAGTTTAATGCAGACCTATGCAAAGCGTTATTAGCGGCGGACATTCCATTTAAAAAGTTAAGCAACCCAGTTTTTCGGGAATTTCTGGAGAAATATTGCAAGAAACAAGTCCCGCATGAGAGCACCCTACGAAAAGCTTATGTTCCGAATGTGTACAACGATGTATGTTAAGCCCTAAATAAAATATACTAACTTTTTTTACTAATACACTACGTATATTTGAACGGTTTGGTAAATTATCTGTTCACAGGTCCTAGACAAGATAAGGAAGGATGTAGGAACTCGGAACATTTTCATTCAAGTAGATGAAACAACGGATAAGGCTGGAAGATTTGTTGCAAACGTTTTAGTGGGTGCACTTAACAAAGATGCCCCACCAAAGGCTCATCTGATTATGACGAAGCAATTAGAGACTACAAACAACAATACTGTCACCCAATTAATAATTGATTCCTTGCGTAAGCATAATTTTTACATGTGTATCCAAATGAACGATAGTATCAAAAAATGTTTTACATAAATTGACTGTGTACTTTCAGAACACCTTTGGCCTAGTGTTTCGCAGGCGGAAATCACCTCAAGGTTCCTCGTTCTTTTGACTGATGCAGCTCCATATATGATAAAAGCTGGGAAAAATCTAAAAGGCATCTATCCAGGGCTCATACATGTTACCTGTATTGCCCATGGACTGCACAGGGTAGCGGAATCAGTAAGAGCATCTTACAAATCCGTGGATGAATTTGTTGGACTAACAAAGGCTATTTTTAAGAAGGCTCCTGCCAGGGTACGAGCGTACAAGGAAATGTATCCGAATTTACCCCTTCCACCGGAAGCTGTGCTTGTTCGATGGGGAACTTGGCTGGAGGCTGCGGAATTCTTAGGAAAGAACTATGACGCAGTCAAAACAGTGATCTTATCATTTGATGAAAATGATGCGGAATGTATAAGGAAGGCGCAGGACATCATTCAAAATAATAATTTACAAGCTCAGTTAGCCGATCTTTTAGTTAACTACACATTTTTAGCAGACACCATTAAGAAATTCGAGGAACGCAACCTGTCATTATCCGAATCAATCCGAATGTTGGAGACGACCAGTGAAAAATTAAGTAGCTGCGCATCGGAAATTAAAGACCGGATTTTGGCTAAATTTCGCTATGTTTTAGGAAACAACCCTGGTTTGGAAACGATGTCACTTGTTGCTGCCACATTGTCTGGTAACACCGAGAATTTTGACCTTGGAATGAGCCCAGACACTCTGGCATCGTTGGCGTATTGTCCTCTAACTTCCGTTGAAGTTGAAAGAAGCTTCAGTATGGCTAAGGCTGTGTTAGACAGCCGCAGAATGAATTTTACCATGGATAACTTTGAAAAGTATCTAATTTGTCATTATGAATTAAATGAACGGAATGACTAAAAAATTATAGCTATAAATTTGTGACCTTCGTGGTTGTTAAATCCTTGCAGAATGTGTTAAAAATAATAAATTAATGCATATCGTTTGTATAAGTGCACAATATCTATCCAAGTCGGATTTTAATATGTCATATTTCATGTCATATAGTTGTATTTTTTGTGTCATATTGTCATACATATTTAGCTTGCTAAAATGTCATATCGCTCCGCTGTCTAGTAATATGACTTAAGAGAAAATATGCATGACACAACAGCCTTAAGTGTATGAAACCAATTTTATTGTACAAGACGAAGGAGTATCTTCGAAAAAATTATCTTAAATGCGGAGTGAACTTTTAGCTAAACTTCACCATTATGTGAACTCTGCCTAAAATATGATGCATGTGCCGTTGATCTTCACGCAAACAAACTGTAACTGTATCTTCTATGGAAAGCAACCTTGCAAAAACCAGTTTGAGTAAAAAAGTAAATGAGAATCAAATTCACTTTGCAGATCGGCTCAAGGGATACATTTCAGGTTCTAATATTTTTGCTTGGATGTTTTCGCATATAGTTGATACAGTTACTATAATATAATGGTACGGAACCGTCAGATCAATATGCATTTTCTCATATTACCGAAACATATGTATAGTCTTTAATACTTCAATGGTGCGAGTGGTGTTACATGTGAAACGATCAGAAAACTTTTCTCTGAAAAGATATGTATCTCGATCGTAAATTCTGGCTTTTGGGCTGCCATTTTCTTTTCCAAGTAAGCAATAATGCAGGAGTTTTTATCTCTATTAAAAATCCGAACCAGGCCATGGATTACGGTGAAACTTTGCAGTTATATGCATTATCGAAAATGGTATAGAATGGGATGGTCCACTGTGCGAGATGAAGGGTACTCGGGTACTCCGCATACAAAATACATATTGTGAAACATTGAACAAACTGGCTACGCAAACATCCTCATCTCGCATTTTATCTCGATACATATATTTGCGTTGCAAAATAACCTTTCTAAGTAGAATACATCTGAGTGCCTTAAGCTTTAACATCTCCCTGATTCTTTTGTATAAAAAGGTATAATATTCTCATTTTTTATTTTCCTAAAATATCTGCTGCTTACAATGCATGGGCTAGTTAATATTTACTACACGTGTGTAGCGTAAATTCGAATGAATAATTGAATAAACTTAGCTAATAATGTATAAAATGGAAGCTAGAGTGGAAGTATCAGACAAATTTAGAGAAAATGATCAACCAAGTTGAGTTTTTTTACTCTAGAGAGATTAACTGAATGATGGTAATGATACTGATGATGATGAGTTCGTAATGGGTGACCATGACATGAGCTGAGCTTCTCTTTTTTTGGATGTTGATTGATAATAGACTTTTCCAGCTCACCATGAATAGCTAGTTAGGTTCTTTGCTTTAACCCATGATGTGCAATTCACGTGCAAAAGAAAGTATTTGGATAACATCAGCTGCTGTCTTCTATACAAAGATCTAATGGTGGGATCTTCTTGTATGCCTTATAGCATACTTTAGTAACAGTTTTCATAAGGTAGAAACTAGCAAAAAGTTTTCTGTACACTTGTTAGTAAAAAGTGCACAAATACTACAGTAAAGAAATAAGGAAAAAATAAGGGTTACTAGTTACCTTTTTGTGTAGCTGAGATTTCCTGGATATGGATCTCACCATGTGGTTTGAAGTCACTTTTATCATTCTAAAGCCTGTAGGGAAGAGGGTGACCAAAGTTTTTATATGGTATGTTTGCATGGATCCACTAAATGTATGTAATGTGCGTGTGTAATATGAATGCTGAAATGGTCCTTGTCCTTGTGTCGTGTGGCGCACAGATTTTTTTTCTTTCTGAGCTAAGCAACTTGCTTAACAAGGCGCAATGGGAATTCATAGCACATGTCGAGATACCAAGTTTCCAACTAACTTTTCCCCTTTTACTTTTGATACGTACGTACATTCACTGTAGAATCATAGCCAAACCATGTGACGACGGGTTTCCTACATCAAACTAGCAACATCACCACACAAATATTATTGTGATGCTTGTCTTTGGCTTACTTTTTCCAGAGACCAGATTAAGATCTCGTAAGTAGCCCGGTAAGTTGCACAGCAATAGCCATTTACTCTCAATAGATCTGTGCACACTGTCACAAACACAAAGAAGCAATCTAGTGTATGGATGGTGATAGTTCTGATGAAAATGATAAGTGTAAATGAAGTGATGAATAAATACAAAGAGAATGGTATTCGTTGGTTTGTTACATGTTTGTTATTCAGTTGGGTATAGGCAGATGAAGGGCTGTGGACAAGCCACGCTAGATATTTTCTGTGAGAAATAAATATTGTGTCATTTATAAACATTTATGCCAACTATAGCTTTTTTCAAAGGACAACATCATGCATGGATGTAAGTTGTAAAATAGATGTACACAAACTTTATGTTTCCGTACAGCATATTTTCAGTAGTGGACGGCTAGTCCTTATTGTTAGTATTTTAACTTCTACATGAATAATTATTGTACATAGATATAAGTTTCTACTGATCGTGGTGTGTGGTGTGATAAGTCATTGGTAAACATGAATTTTCATTTAGTTGAAAGCTATAAATCTTGCATTAGAAAACCGATGGGACTAATGCTTTCACAATCATGCGTTCATGATGTGTGTGTAAGTCTGAGTCTGAATTCACATACAAAAAACTACTCATCCTTACCAATTCCAAACTGTGTGTACAATGGTTTCGTTCCGTAATTCTTTTTATTCTAACTGTCATGAGCGTATGCAGCAGTTAAATTTTGAGAGAAGTATATGGAAAATGCACAAATCTCTACAAATACGAAACAGTGGATGTGATGATTTCACTTCAGTAAGTATAGCAAAAAAGGGTACAAAAAATCAAATTCACTGGAGTCCCTTAGATCAACTCCAGAGATAATATGCATGTCCAATGTATTATGTAATACATTCGCTTGTATGGTACGAAGTGGTGTGTGACATTCATGCACTGGTATAACGTTCGGATGAACTTGCGGCAAGCAACAATGCAAACTAGCTAAAGGGCCCTAGTAGCCATGTATGTAAAAGACATGTCATAAATCTTGTTTTATGTATTTTTTAGATTTACATGCTCACGCATATTATTGCTATTTTACTTCCAAAATAACAAACAAACTAACACTTTACCACCACCCACCCCGCCGCTAAAATACCACTATAAACACATTTGGTTTACTTTATGTTCATATGTACGCATTCGTTTTTGTACAAACGTGTACGAAAAAGTCGGAAGCGAAAGCAGAAAACAGGCTAAAGGAGAAAAAGAGACATGTGTTAATACGAAGTGGTTAACTGCCTACTACTTTGACTTCAACTCCTTTTCACCGCGCTGATTACTCTTTTTGGGTGAAACAACAACTCAAACTTTTCAATGAAAACGGTACACTTTACTTCTTCGCTAAATCTGCATCACTGTCACTCACCACCACTCTTTCACCACTTCACTTGTTTGCAAGGTCCATAATGCGTATTGAAAAGTGTTTGCCATTCACTGACACTCGTAGTTTGTGTTCTGGGTGGCATGTACATAGATTGTTTATAGTTTATGGTCGTTTGATGTCCGGATATGAAACAAATTACACACGAGTTGATATCACATGATCAAAGCAATCGGAAGTCATTAAACAGGTGCCTTAATGACTTTTCTATTACATTGAATTCGGCTGCTTTCCCAATGCAATGTGATGATGATGGTTGATGGCAAGGGGTGTGTTGGTTAGTTTATAGTGATGGCGTTTAATGGTTGTTGGAGTGTTTTTGATGTGGTATGTTTTATGGTCTGTTCAGATTTCATATAAGGTTATTTGTGTGTGTTGCGTTGTGCAATGCAACGAAAGTCTGTATGTAAGCAAGCATGATTATGTTGAACAAAATTCATCCATACGCTCTACTTGGTTTTGGTACAATGATTGCTCAAGGGGAAGTGAAAAGATGGTGAAAATTTGATAAAATAAACATAAATAACATTCATTTAAGGATCTTGACATTACATCTCAGTTACAATTATGATGATGAATGGTAAGTTGTTGTGAGAGCTATAGAGGTAATAATAAATTGATGATGCATAATTCATTCCCAATTTGGCCTTCGACATTTATACCATTTGGTTTTATACCGTCATCTTTCAATGTCTCTAAATTTGGTGGGTCATTCCAAGAAAATAAAAGGGTGTTGCGGCAATATCATTTGTGTTGGTCGGTAGTTGGTATTCACGTCGTACATTGTACATGAATTTAGGGAAATTAACGAAAATGATTAATGTAAGCGTGCACACACGCATTTATAGTTTGTACACCCTCACATTCGTATGCGTTAATTGGCTGAATTTGGAAACGGATTTTGGTGTTTTCTGGGTTATTATAACAAATAAAAGTTATTTTAAAATTTCCAATTTTTTTATTACTGCCCAAAAATTCAAACAGGGTCATAAAACGTCTACGTGCTCATGCTATCATGGTAAAGCATCGTAAATCTTTGAAGACTTGTACAAGTTTATTTCTTGTTTTCACGCATCATTACTAGTATTTAAGATTTGTTAAAACTAATTCTCACGACACGCTCATTCACCTCAAAAGATTTTTATGTTTGTGCTGACTGCTGGCATGGGAAATCATTTAATTCAAACGAAAGGCTGATTTACAGTAGTAACCGCCACAGTGAATTCGAAATGAGGGGTTGAAAGTAAAAAGTAAAGTAAGCCTTTCTTTCTACAATGCTTAAAAGTAGCCAACAATCTTTCCCTAGTTTGAGTAATGGTGCCTTTTGTAAAGAGTTGCGTGCAACCTGTCATCAAGACCTGCTGCTGGTTATATTTTGCACTTGTGCTGACGTAGTTATTTATCAAACTACCGGTTGGTTGGCTTATGGTACGTATTCACATTTCACTTTATTAATATCGCCAAAACAGTACTGATAGTATCGTGTATGGCAAATGCTGTTATTATCGTGCACTTTAGTTTACTGGGCTTTATTTCTAAAGAGGTGTGGCATGGTACGAAAAGTAATGATAGCCAAGTCAACGATGACCTTTCAATTTTTTGTCATTCATTTTCCGTTATCAGTGCTGGTTTTTGAAATGCTATTTAGTTTTTTTAGATGTAGTTTAAACTTAAAATATGGTATTAGTGGTCATTCCAAGTTAGCTGGATTTTATCTAATCATTTTGACTTTTGTCCCAAGTTAGTTGAAAAGTCTTGTTCGTAAACATTGCTTTATACATTCAAAATACTTCCGAGTGCTGACTTTCTTTTAATCGTTGATTAGACAAAACAATTATAAAAAGCATATGCGTGGTAAATTTCGTAAAATGTGTTTATTGATTATACTTGACGCTAGTTTTGAACGTGAATACGTACATGACACGTCACGTGGTTGTTCCACTCGTGGGTCTGTCAACAACTGTTGTAATCAGAATATCTATGCAATGGTGCATAATTTGCAGATTTAACGCTCTATGTTTGAATTAAGTTAGAACGCAGAATATAGTAAAATGCATTAGCATGCTTTTATTACCAACTTATATTTTTGTGCATTCAACAATATAGCAGTTTTATGCGATTTTATACAACATATAACCTGAAGCAATCTTTGCACAATAGAGCTCATTTTCATACAACAATAAAATGAATGAATACCATAATAAAAACACGCCCTATTTTGCTGTTTGCTTTGTGTTATAAGTGTTTCAACATGCAAAAACCAAGTCCAAAAACATGAGATGGTGAAACTTAGCATTATAGCACCCTAACTCGACGACAATATGGCCCAACAGTCTAAAATAACCTTTTGTGATTTTGAATGCATGCTGCCATAATTTGCTGAATGAACCGGTGAAAGTATAACCATCACATTTTCTCGCCACACATTACTAAAGTTAACAAACATATACATGTAAGCCTTTTCGGTGTTTCCTTTCCCATGCATGCACAGTTATTCTGCTTAGTTGTATTCATGGGACCTATTGTTATTGTCCATGGGTCACTCCCATAAACTACAAGCATTATTACGAGAGGATTACAACGGGATTACGAGAAATGAATGGAGACTAAGCGCGAATCTGGGAAAACGACTGAAATAAGCAAACTTGCTACTCAAAAAGAAAAAAGTCACACAAACATACTTAAATTGTGCATGAATAGGTACCGTAACGAAAACTGCACTGAAAGTTTAGTAATCCATTCTAACTAGCAAAATTGTTACATTATGTTTCTGTGTAATATTGTTAATAAACTATCATACAGTTTGAAACATCAGTTGGTGTGTTGGTTGTAGAGCATGGTTGACTTTTATTGCATTAAAAAGGTGTGCTAAAAAGTGGAGAAGTGAACCAGTTGTTGTTTATACATAAACACAAGCTGTGTTTTTTACTTTCTCACTCCACAACTTTTGTTACTACTAATTACGCACATGCAAAAGCGTGATTTCTTTTTCACCAAAGCACACGAACCTCTCATTTCTCTCTCATTATAAACGTAATACATGAGAAAATTTTGCAGCTGTACTGAAAAAAGGATGAAAAGAAAACAGAAATCGACTGTTAAAACGAATCTATGTAGTGCAAGCACAATTCATTTGTGAGCCAAGTATACTATAAGTACAAGTATTATATTTACGTGTTTTCTTTGAGAAAACAGACAAGAGAAAAGACAAGAACAATATTGATATAGGTAGAAAAACGTACTTCAGCGGTTGGAAAAAGAAAGAAAAAACTTTTCTTTCGTCTACTTAAACTACTAACAAAGCAATTGGAGTTTTATAGCTGTTCATTCGAGTACTGTAGGATTTTTCCTTTTTTCTGTCCAAAAAAATAATAGCATATACATCGCCCCCTTCTCTTTCGTAACACGTACATAAGTACACGTATGAATACGATTTTAGAAACACACGCAATGTATACTGATTTGAGCATAGTATGATGCTAATATAGTATATACATACATATTTGAACGAGTGTATAGTATTTCTACTTATGAAAGAATCAAGCAACAAATCATCATCACACAATCTTCTAATCGGATCAAATGAGCTTCTGTCTTACTCATTTTCCTTTTTCTCTTTAGCCGACTCAACTTCAGCACTAGTTGTTCGATCTCACATTTTTCACGTTTAGCCATCAATGTGCATGTGGAGAAATACATACGCAGACAGAAAAATAATGGGAATTAGGTAGAACAAAAATGATAGTCTGAAAGAACAAAAAGCTCAGCAACTTAAATAATTACGACACAGAAGAGTAAAAGAAAGTATAAAAAGAAAGTCGTTCTCCCCTCGCTAGTAATCATTACAAATTTTTGGGGGACTTGAAGACATTAGAAAAGTAGCAGACATCATTTTACTATTGACTACAAGCATAGTATCATGTTTGATGAATAGATATACTATACAGTTGGATGCGACAAGGATTTTCTATAAATTTTGGGAATATTTTATTGAATAGTTACTTTATCTCCTTGGATTTCAAAATCCTATGTAACGGTTCAAGAGCTACGTAATTTCGTTGTTGCTTTACAAAAATCAGATGTCGAGACGCTAGATTTTACTTGGAAATGTGCTAATTTTTCAGTATCCATTGTTACAGAGTAACGTCATAATAATAAGCATTAGGGGCATACCCCTCCATTGAAAATACTGCTCATGTCTATTCTACTAGTATAGCATTTCTCTTCAAGTACTTTACATTCAAATACTTACGCGTGAATTCCATTTTTCAAATAAATAAATCCTTACGGTGTCAAAGAAACATTCAGAAGAGTGGGACAAGGACCAATTTGTAGTATTTAAAGAGCATTTACCTGTACTTACACAAGTACCTTGGCTACTACGTAAGTACTGCTTATGACAATTCACGGCAACATAGTAGCATAATTTTACACGTAAATTGGGAAATATGAACCTATACAGGTAGATACTTATTGCAATACATTCAATAAATTCAATGGGAGAGATTTTTATACGTAAATGACTTGACATTATTGGTTAATGATAAGCAAGCTATAGTAAATTTCCTGATTCCAGTAGTGTTTTTCTAAGTTATAGTTTTCGCGTTCGAGCTATACACTGATGCAATGATCACAACTGAAATCACTTTCTCGTATTTGGAAATCTTACCTTAAGTTTACATACAAGTATATTCTGCAATTTAAAGAAAATAAATCAATTTATATGTTCATGCGTATCATACTTATATTAAATTTCCGAACGAGAAATCACGTTGTGAACGTTAAGTCTTAGTTATGAGCTCGTTAGAGTTTAAGGTGGAAATCTATCTACTTCAAAATCCCATAAGGTAAATTATCATTTCGAATAACGTTAAACTGTAGCATTTTACGTTTTACGATAATTTAATAACTTTTGAACTTTATATCTCTAACTTCGAAGCTTTTCATCATCTGTATTAAGCATTTGAAATAATTTTTAATCGAAAAGTTCAATTAGTATTTAAGAAAACGTAATATTTTACTTATACGTCCATATGAAAGTAAACTGAGAAGACATCAAGGTCAGAGTTAAAATCGAAGCAAGCTGTCGCCACGCCAAAGAATAAGATGCCATTGATTTAATCGTGAGACGGAAGACCATTTCTCGTACAATTTTTTGAGATATCTCCCAAGGTTTTATGTTCGAGTGTATATTTTCATTAATGCGTATAAACGTAACAAGTTTATTTACAAAGTAGCATGAAAGATTTGCAGAGTATTGCTGTTGCTGCTCAGTGGATAAACACATAATAATATTCCTTCCAACTTTCTCACTAACAAAGGGAGTAGCTCGAATAACCATGCATATTGTAAAGAACAAGGACTTCATTATTCACTTACGATGCCAAAGTAATGTGGAATTTATTATGCGTTCTGCTTCGACTGACGAGGCATGGCGTGGCAAGCTTGGCGATACATGAATTCCTAAGTAAACTGGTGTATTGTTAAGTTAATGTAATAACAATAGCAATATAATATGATATAGTTTGCCAGTATAAGTGTGTATAAAACTTAAAATTTTTACCGAGTTTGAGATACACCTAGTAGATTGGTGTATGTGAGATCTTACATTATGATATATTTTGTATGGACATATCCCTCGCTCCCTGTTTCTGTCACTTTGCACGAAATACGTTCTACACGACGGCATGCTTTAATAAATGCCGACGAAAAATTGCTGGAAAAACTAAATTAACAGATTCTGGTTGATGGGTGAATAGTGAATATTGCACTCATTCTCATCTCCGCACACAGGATATTTTGCTTCTTTGCTGCACGCACATTGCACATCCCACTGTGAATGCGGCACCAAAAGAAAGCTAATAAACCATTGTAACGGGTAAATTAAGTAGCCGAGTCAAACCAAAGAAAAA
>JAQFXM010004986.1:0-15887 GCA_034693345.1 Entomobrya multifasciata
AAAGTTCGACAATAAAAAAACAGTCGACTAAAAAAATTCGTCTCCATATATTCAACTAAGACATAGATACACTAAGATGAAGTCGACTCTATTATTGCGTCCCAAAAAAAACAGATCATTTCGTTGAACATTACTTATCTCTTTTGAAGACATAAATGACATTAACTCAATTCTGCCATCATTCTCGACTACACAATGCATATGACGTACATAATACAAATGATTAAAGTACTAGATATAAAATTAAATCGGAAAACTTCCACTTCTTAACTAACTCACTAAAACACCACACTAAGGTTGAATTCAATCGCTTTATTTACAAATTGGTTTAAATTAATTTATAAATAACAAAACAGATTAATTTAAACACAACTTTATTTGGTCAAATGAAGGACCTAAACGTTTTTCAACAGCAAGCAAATAGATTTAACTATAAATTCCAGTTTATAATAATTAAAGAATACAAAACCAAGTAAAGTTCCCAATTCCAAATTCACTTAAAAAATGAGCAAATAAAAATTTGTGTTTACACTACACTAGGGACTTATTTCTTTTAACTGCTTTTACATTTTAAGGTTAGGTCCCTGAGAATACAGAGCGTCAAATTCAAAATCATCACCGTATCAAAAACAAATTTCAACCTACGGTTTTTACATCAAGTCATTATTTACAAGTACTTATTAAATAACACATCAGTATATTATGCTACTCATTAAACAATTTGTCTACATCATAAATACAAATTAGATCAGATTTTTTAAACAGAATAAACGAATCACGACATATTTATATTGCTCCTTCATGATGAATAGCGACATGTCTTTTTAAGTTACCTGAAGTCGTAAAAGCACTATAGCATTTTCCACACTTAAATGGTTTTTCACCCGTATGCACTCTCATGTGTTCTCCTAAATAACTTTTACCAAAAAACTTCTTTGCACACAATTTACATTCGTGCTCTTTGATTCCATCATGAACGGCTTTGATATGTCTTTGCATATTGCTACGAGCATTAAATGATTTCTTGCACGTTTCGCAAGTGTAGGGTTTTGAGCCTGTATGAATCCTCATGTGCCGATTTAATTCTCCTTTTCCTATAAACAACTCTTGGCATACTTGACAACTATGCTGTTTAAACCCATTGTGCTATTTCTCATGCCTATTTAAATCGTTCATTTGTGCAAATGTTTTAGAACATTTGTCACAGCGGTACGGCTTTTCTCCAGTATGTTTCAGAATGTGTGCTTTCAGGGAGAAATGTGATTTCATAAATCGAAGACATAAATTGCATTGGAATGCCGTTATGGTTTTATGAATGTTTAAGTGACCTTGCAGAGTTTGTTTTCGCAAAAAACTTTTGCCACAATGATTACAATCGAAGTTTTTGATACCGCTATGTGTTTGCTGATGTATTTTAAGGTGACTGTTTGTAGAGAACGACTTCTTACAAACGCTACAGGAAAATAATCTTTTGCCTTTTATGGGATAACTTATGTCTTCCAAAGTCGCTGATGTTTGAAAACGAACTTTCACACGAATCGTAATCATAAGGTTTTTCACGAATGTGTCCACGGTAGTGTGAAAAAAGATACGAAGAGCTGTCAAATTTGCCGTCGCAAAATAAACACTGGTATTTTCCAAGGTGTAAGTTCATATGCCGCTTTAAATTTGACCTGAAATCATACGATTTATCGCACGTATCACATTTAAATTTTGTTGAAGTCATTTCGATTTCAGTAGCTTATATTCAAAGCGAGTAAATGATGAAATTTTTTCATGTAAGAAGTCAAAACAATTTTTCTGCTACTTCTGTAACGATTAAGAATTTAACTGGATGAATGAAACTGGATGAGTTATCAATCTGAAAGCACTGTGTTTTTGCAATGTCATGCAGCACAATCTGCAAACCGAATTCCAAAAAAACAGCATAAAATTACTTGTAATCGTATTTAGTTGTTCGAAATGAATACAATATAAACTATTAAGTTTAGAAACTTCTTGTTAAGCGTTTGTCATAATTGTTTTCCATTTTTTAAGCAGGCTTTAATGTTCTGTTCATAAAAAATATAGTGAACAGGCAATTTTTTGTTTGCCGATCATTGGGTAGCACTAACTACTCAAATTTTGGTACTTTTGGTAGTTTTAAGTATAAACATAAATATTTCGTCATCTTTTTCAAATAGTTTATGGAAAAACACACAGAAAACGTATTTGTATTACTTTTTATCTTGCTTCTCTAATGATAACTTAAGTTACTAACTAAATGAACTGCTCGGTTTTGACATGTTTAACATTTTGCAATAAGGTAATTTATAAGAGTCTTTGTTTGAATTTGATTTTTTCACTGTATTATGTATAATCCAAACTAGCCAGGCACAACAGAAACCCAACAATCATCTGGTCAGTATCATTCAATGTATTTGGTCAGCCTTGTTTCATAGGCAGACGAAGCTACAGTGTACGTTGTAGCAAACATATAACATGTATTTATGTTGGCTACTTGAACTAGTAGCATTACGAAGAACTGAAATCTGGCGTGTTTTTACATAATACAATAACATATACACATTTCTGAGTCGATGGAATACATAGAGGGCATTCAATTATGATAATACTTACCTATAACTCTTATGTCCTGTCACTTCCTAATACATTGTTGTATGCATGTAATATGTTCATATTGGTGATTAAAGTTGTGAGTAAGACGTCGTTTTGTTTGATCAATAATTGAGCAATATTTGTATTAGTGACTGGTCTTAAAATTGGACGAATGGTCCAAATGTACTGAACACACAGTTGCTAAAAACACGCTTTCAAAGTAAAATTTTAGTTTTAATTTCAACATCAGGTTACTGCTTTTAATGTACAATAAAAGGATGTTTGACAAACCAAGAATTGTATATTTTGCAATCTTGATTTAAAACAAATAACAATTGATTTCAAACAGGAAAATCAATTTTAAAAAACAATTCAACACGTCGTTTTTTTATCATATGCTTGCTATTCAGCCAAAACAACAATAAACCTTAATATACATGTATGCTTTAACTCATTTGTAGACAAGTCAGCAAACAAGCAAGTACTCAGCACATAATTCATGCATTCATGAACACGCATACCTAACACAAACTATTTCATCATTCTGATTCTATATTTACATTTGTAGATTTCATGTGTATCATTACGTACGTGAAAGTGAGCAGTTAATATTTCATTGTTTGATTGGGTTTGTGTTGTTAGCGTAAGAGAGAAGTACAGTGTTTGACAGAGGACGTAATCATGCCAATTTTGGCAAAATGATGTTAAAATGCTGCGATGGTGCACAAGACAGGATGAAAATATACACTGCAGCAAATTTATTCCGTAGTAATACAGGTTTATTTCGTGTTTCACAAAATCCATTTTTGTGGAGAGTTACCAGAATTTATGCTTTGCACAAACACACCTCGCATTACTGGCTACAGTGTTTAAGTTTAGCCCAATGGCTGATATAGTTTAGCTGTAGCTTACTTTTAAAACACAAGCGATGCCTTCATGTCACTTTAGATATAGCAAAAACTATACATATCTTAAGACAGATATATCTTGAATGCGAAGCTCATCACATAGAGAATGCTATGTAAATTCATGAGTTTACGAAACTAATTTCTTGGGTTGGATTACATTGATGACGATACACTGGCAATTACACAAAAAACGCATATTATTTGCAACCAAGTAAAAAATTTGGTAAATGCTCCAATACATTTAAATAAACGTAAAACATGAAAACGAAAAAAAAATGGCAACGACTTCAAATCAAACCATGTAATTTAAAGAAACTGAGCATTATTTTGAGGCTGTACAATTATTTTAAAAGTCACATTTCATACAGTACTATATTTGTACTGAAAACATCATTGTTTATACAGTTTTGTCCATTTCGTATGCAATAAATCATTTTAAAACAATCTTTAATAGGAAATTTCATGATTTTGGTTGCATGTCGTACACGTTTCTGGACTGACTGAATTAATGTGAAAATGACATACAGTTACAGTTAAATAGACAGCCATGCTTCAAATATTACTGTTTGGGTCAAATATTATATGGTATACAGTCATGTTTCAGGTACCGACTATAAATATCCCTACATAAATCTACGTATGAAGCATTCATCCTAGCAAACCAACAGATTAAGGAGCCTAACGACAACGTATTGATTTTTAAGAAAGACAAATACAAGCACCTAAACATAGGTGCTTCGAAATAAAGAAGTGTACAGCACGTAAAGCTTTTATCCTACTACATGCTTTGAGTTTCATGAACTAGTACAACACTGCCTGCTGTAGGCATTTATGATTCTTCACTTATGTTCCGCTAGCCAACCAAATTTTAACATACATCACTAGAGTCAGGAAAGTTAAACGTGAAATTGTCGCCGTGACACATAGTCACTAAATATTTTATGGACTTAAGATCGCATCCGAAATATTTAGGCTTCTACGGATATAATCATTTAGTAAAATTATTAAGAAATTAAGCGGAATGTAATTATAAATACTTTACTTCAAACATAATTAGTGTTTCACAATTTTTTTTTTGAAATTAAATGCCTTCAGTGTATTTGGGTTTTTACAGTAACTCGATAAGCATTTCAACATGCAGTCTATTTCAAAGTTATTTCGATGTGCAATTTGCGCTAAAGAATTTTTCCACGAAAACTCCTTAAAAACTCACACTGTTGTCCATCTTGAAATCTATCGGTGCATATTTTGCACAAAAGCGTTTCCCAGTAATCACGCCCTACTGCGACATTACGTTTTTCATATCAACGAGAAGCCACATAACTGTAATTTGTGTGAGGACTCTTTTGGACGAATTGATTCTTTAAATAATCACATACTTACACACATTCAAGAAAAACCATTTAAGTGCATTACTTGCAGAAAAGCGTTCTCTGACAAAAGTAGCCTTAAGAAGCATGAGTTAATCCACAGGGGGGTTAAACCATTTAAATGCAATTATTGTGAAAAGGCTTTCAGAAGAAACTCTCACTTAGTTGGGCACATGCATGCGCACAAAACTAAAACGCCATTCAAATGTGTTTTGTGTCAAACTTTTCTGAACTCTGCATCTTCTCTCAAACAGCATATTCAGTCACATACAGGAGAGAAACCTTACCAATGTGGCATTTGTTTTAAAGCCTTTGCACTCAAGAGCAATTTTAAGGCACATGAGTATCGACACAAAACGATTCAAGCATTTCAATGTCAAATCTGCCACGAATCATTTGTAAAGAAACGTGAGCTTAACCGGCACACCAGGGCACACATGCCTGAAGAGATTTTCAAATGCACCGTTTGTGACAAAGTATTTGGTTCCAGAGGTAGTCTGAAAACTCATTCCAATCTTCATACTGATACACATAAATGTATATTTTGCGAAACGGTTTTTAATACTATTTCTAGTCTTCTAAACCATTATCGAACTCATACTAATGAGAAACCCGACTTCTGTCATTTGTGTGACAGTTCATTTCCAAATGCCCAATGTCTGAAAAATCACCTTAAAACACACGTTCGCCAAAAATTGCTTGAATGTAATGTTTGCCAGAAGTCTTTTTCTTCACGACCTGATCTTCGCTCCCATCAACTGCTACATAGTGGAACAATTGAGTTCGATTGTAGTCAGTGTGAAAAGACGTTCACACAACGATCTTCCTTGAAGATTCACTTGACCACACACAAGGCCAAAACACCATTTCAATGTAATTTGTGCAACCGTTTTCTGGCATCATCTCAAGGTTTGAAAAACCATATCCAAACTCACACTGGAAAACAACTCTATCGTTGCAGTATTTGCAACAAGACTTTTTCCCATATGAGTAATTTACAACGTCATGAAAATTTACACAATGGACATAAGCGCTATGAATGCAGACAGTGTCATAAGAGATTTTCAGAGAAATGCACTTTAACAAAACATATGAGAGTTCACAGTGGTCTAAAACCTCACAAGTGCGAGATATGCACAAAAACATTTGGTCATCAAGGGAATTTGCGTCAACATATTAGGTTTGTTCATCATCAGATAAAGGAGTACAAGTGCGTTTTGTGTGGCAAACGGTTTAGCTCTAATAGTGCCATAGTTGTACACATGCGAGTTCACACTGGTGAAAGACCATTCAAATGTGTGAAATGTGAAGCTGCCTTTGTAAGTACAAGCCACTTGAACAGACATATGGGGTCTTGCTTGTGCGCAAGGGGATAAATAAGTGAGTTCGTGATGCGTTTTAAATTCAATTTGCTGTTAAGATTTAGTAAATAAGATTGTTAATAGTATTAAACTATGTTTATTGTCATAGTATATTAATTAAAGTAGCTCTTTGTTAGACCTATGGGCGATAAAGGTGTTGTTAATTGTCTACTGAACGTAAAAACCTTAACAAGGGGCTTTGAAACGAAATAATATGTAAATCCTGTAAACTTAAACTACAATATAAGTTTGTGGCCAAAAAGATATAAGGTTATAATATATAGTTTAATATGTATGGATGGTTTTTAAATAAAAGATTAATTTTGAGTTTATAAAAACGTTTGAGTTTGCAAAGATTGAAGCGCTAAATATTGGTATACACAATCACCATTTTCATTAAACTACTTCCTAAATATTTACATTGACTCAAATCAACTACTTCAAGTAATATCCTGGAAAACGAAAAGGTACATTATTTCAATAAATATTTCTTTAAACTGGTAATAATGTAAGTACCTGTATGAATATTAGCATTTTATAATGCAAAAATATTCGTTATGTTTAAATATGATCTTGTGCTTTCGCAAGCTTACAAAGACAGCACAGCTGGCCATATCAACGAAATAAATATAAAAAGATATTTTTTAAAAGTTTTTAAGCAAGCAGAATAAGTAATTGACAACTGGTATTGATTGAACACAATTTCCTGTTCTGAACCTAATTAACTTAATTCTTAAATTTGTGTATGTACAGCTCTTATTGTACCCATGACATGATTTTTCACGCTGTGCATATTTATTGTGTAACAAACGTAAAATTTTCCATGTTATTGGAATTATATAACTTCACAAATATCAATACGATGTTATTTTAGGCTTATCACCATTCCTTGCTTCTTTTTGGCAACTTTTGTTTCTAAAATATCCAGGTTTTTTATTTTAACCTGACTTTAACCTGATTTTTATTATTTTATTTTATTTTATTGTCACGCTTTGACAATTGTTCCGTCTTTTATGACATCCTAGAGAGTTTTGGGTAATTTGGTGTAGTTCTTTAACTGTATTTTTGGTATAGAATCCGAAATAAGAAAAAGGTAACATTTTCAGTTGTTGTGCTCACCTGCAGCAGTAATTACGTTTCAAGTATGTGTTAATTGAACTACTATTTATTTGTGTTGAAAAGGGGAAGTTAGACTAAACCCAAGTTATACTTGTTTTTACATATTTAAAAATTAATCTCCGGTTCTATGTAAATTCAGTTTTTAAATTCAGTAAATTTGTGGGAAATGTTTTGCACGGTCAAGGGGCCTGAAGTACCATATCAAATCATTTCATCACAAAGTCAAGGATTTCGGGTGTAATGTATGTGACAAGAAGTTTGCTTACCGCACGAGCTTGGTTATGCATTTGAGAGGTCATACTGGTGAGAAGCCATATAAATGTCAAAAATGCTGCCATGCGTTTATGAACACAAGCCATTTGACAAGACACATGAAAGTCCACGAGAAAGATTAAATGATAATGCAGTTAACATTCGGCGGATAGCACGAGATCTCGAGATTAAAGCAAAGACCCGAGGTAGAAATTGCAACAGCACGCCAAAATTAAGCAGCTTTGTGTAGACTAGTTTGTGGATCATTTGGATTAAAATCTCAAGTTGTTGTTTGAAAGGCTTGAAATAAACAATCGGTGTTTTCCAAGCGTATATGGCAAAAATGACTGGTAAAGCTACCAAAATTCATTATTTCCGTACACTTTTCTCTGATTTAAATAATTGAAATGCATAGTTAAGTGCATTTTTGAAATTTATTTGTATTTGCTAACTTAGGTTAAACTTGATTTTAATGTGAACATGTTAAAATCCTTAGATGCGCTTGAAATAAAAATGTGGAGCCTATTGGCGAAAATAGAAACTGCAATGCTAGTATTAAATCTTAATTGCCCTGGTGGTGGCTTCTACACTAATAAATCTTTTCGTTTGTAAATATTGAATAATCCATTTTGTTTGGAAACAAATTATCGTCTTCATGCTTTGTCTGTACGTATTACTTAGTTCATTCGTGTTGTTATTGATAATCTATAATATTTTCCAATGATTTAAGAAGAAATACCAATTTCGAGCGTTGAATTTGACTACACCATTTGTATCTATTATATAAATTGTGTTTTTAATTACCTATTGTTAAGCTTTTGCTTAATTGAGCTCCATTTGGAAATTTATTCATTGTTCACAGTAAAATAAAACAAAATGCATGTTTAATTTTTGGAAAACTAACACAGAGCCCTTATTTGTTAATAAGGAATGAAATTACAATTGATAATATATGAATAAATGTTTCAGAAGAAATAATGGTGTTGCATTTGACAAATGATTTCATGGATTTTGGGATGGTGAATTCAAAAAACTGTACGGGCTTATATGCACATCAATTTTTTTAAACTTTTTAATCGCATTTTCGGTCTTATCAAGGTTTACATTGTTCATACATCCCCATAATAAATTGAAATTCTTCCGTAATTGTCGCTAATCCACAACAAACTTTTTGCTGGCAAATGTCACTATGATAAGGTCAAATTACAGCTATCTTTTCTTCAATATACTCCTTTTTATCATGTAAACTGCTGAATGCATTCCACGCAAATGTCAAGGATGCCTTGTGAAGTATGTATCCTAAAATTCATAAAAAATATGCTCACTTATGCAAACGTTTGAAACATAGTTTTAAATTCGTGCTCTTTGATTCCACTGTAAACGTACTAAACGTCAAACCACATTTTACTTTAATGAGTACCAAGCTTGGTTCATTTTTAAAATGCAAAATTTAACATGAAAATCGTTATATTTTTATTTAGATTTCATAAGCATGCAAAAGAAATTGAAAGATAAATACAATCACATGGTTTCTTTAATTGTTTTCATGTACCGTAGCAGTAAGTGTACGAGCAGGCATTTTATTCACTCAGATTTTCCTAACTTTATAAAATCAACCTAACTTTATATTTAGACATTTTAAAATTGATTCAAATTAGTTTGTTGGACGGGCCAAATTAAAAATATATGGATTCGCATGCAAAGTAATATTCAATTTCGAGTAACATAAATTATAGTTGGGTGCATTTTAAAGACTCTAAACGACTTTACCAACCCAAATAGTATGAATGCTTGTAGTATTTTTGGATTTTAATACAAAACAGAAATTTAAACACATTGGGTCTACTCAAGCAAAATCGGTTAAACTAGTTGCCGCAATTGACACAAATTAACGGGTTAAAAATAATCTGAGTTAACCCATCCTTTAAACTGTAAGATCAAGTTGTAATACATTTAGCATGGCAACCATCTTAATTCGTCGTCTTAAACTTTACTCCACCCTCGAAGTGGAGTAAAGCAGAGTAAACGACAGCGCAGCATAGCAGCTGCCTACAACCTAGGAAATGACTTGTAGTTACCACATGTCATGTCAAAATACAAAATCATGATTCATCTTCGTTGCGTCTCCATGTTTTGGCATAACTTATGCCTGGATAAGCATTCCTTGTTTTGCAAGTGAAAGGTAACCATATGATGTCTCAACCAACTTGAATTTGGGGAAGAAAATGGGCACTTGCTACACTTGAAAGGTTTTTCACCAGTATGAACTCTGATATGAATTTCTAGTTGAGAAGGTACAACAAACTCTTTTCCACACAATTCGCACTTATGCTCTTTGATTCCATGATGAATGGCTTTAACATGTTTTGGAATTTCAGATTTATTCTTAAATGATTTTTGACAAATTTCACAATGGTGGAGTTTTACATCACTGTGAACTGACATGTGTCTTTTTAATTTACTCTTATCTAAAAACTTTTTGTCACAAATTTCACAGCTGTACCGCAAAATTCCGTTGTGTGCATTTTCGTGTCGTCGCAAATGACTCATTGTTGCAAACGCTTTATTGCAAATAAGACATCGATGCTGCTTCTCCCCAGTATGGGCCTGTATGTGAAGTTGAAGAGCAAGACCTGTTGCCAGAAAACGCTGACATAATTCACATTTAAATGGCGTAACAGCTTTATGCGTGTTCAAATGCTTTTTTAAGGTATCCGTTGTTCTAAACAATTTATTGCAATGCTGACACTCAAATTCTTTAATTCCACTATGCGCTGCACGGTGGGACGCTAGGTTTCCTCGCCGAGTAAAGGTTTTCTGGCAAATAGTGCAAGAAAATGGCTTTTCACCAGTATGTATTCGATGGTGTCTTTTTAAAGCACAGATATCAGCGAATGCTACATCACACAATTTACAAAAATGGGGTTTCTCCCTAGTATGGGTTATATAATGCTTTAACTCACTTTGAAGACTGTTTAGCACTTTATTGCAAAAGATGCACACGTAAACACGATGTCTGAATTGTTTTTTTAAGCTGTTTGCTGGATTAATCTTTTTGCTGCAAGTCGGACGTTCGTTGTTCAGAGTCATATTCCCGAAACCAGCACTTTCTTGAAACTACTAGTATTTAATTCCTAAAAAATTGGTTGATTCCCCGAAATGATATTTCTACTGATATTAGGTTTTATATGTTGAACTGATTGAATAATATTTTGAAAATTATTTCGATGGGATAGTTTTGTGCTCAAACCACAAACTATATTTATCAATTTAAACAATTATCTTATGTAAATTGTTAAACAATTGCATACAATTAAAAATGCGTAAATGTAAACGGAAATAAGTTGAATTTATCACACAGTTGCTGCTGTAAATATTTAAAAGATTGTAAGACTGAATTGCTATAAAAAGTATTTACGCTATACTAAATTTTGCCAAACATAAGTGAAGATAATTTTAACAGTTTTTTCTGAATTTGCATATTTACAAATGAAAATTTTAAATAAATTAATAGCTGCTTAGTTTTGGTAATTTATGATGAATATCGAAAACCAAACAGAAACGTGGCAAGATTTTATCGACTACGTTTTTCATTTCGTACAAGTTTTTTTGTTTAATACTGACTCTTGTGACTACCTTTTGTGCAAGGAATCTTTGCTCACAATGCTTCTAAACGAAAAAAATACAAGACTACTGACCACCTTACCAAAGAACCATCTGGGCAATATCACATATGGCATTTGGTAAGGCTTGGCTTGAACAGTTGTGCATAACGTACAATGTAGCGCTCATATAAAATAAATGTACTCATGTTGGTAAAGTAACATGAGTCATCAGCAGTCAGTCAGCATATCAGTCCATCGTTTTGTAGTTTATATTACTTATGTATACGTATACACAGAAAAGAAATCCAAAAAAATGTACGGTATTCTCACATTCACAAAATTGTAAGTCTGAATTCCAACATAAGTTCCCATTTATATTCGAAATATATTAATAACTATGAGATCGGTTATGACTAATCTCTTAAACCATTGAAACCAATGCTTGATCGTTAATGTAAAACGAATGAATTAAATCATATGTATTGGAATTGCTTGCAACGAGTCATCAGATTCAGTTTCGACCAAGTTAAAAATTACAATACTAGAGTCAAATCAATGGCTACGTCTACAGTTGAACTTAATTATCAAATATGGCATTTCAGTACTAAATATTTCGATTAATTTCTTGTGCTGTTGTATCAGACTTAAACTACCAGTTTCTGATATATATTTAAAACGTGTCGAAACAACTGCAAAATTATGTGGAGAATGAATAATAAACAACCAAAATAGAAAAAAAATATTTATGCCACCATAAAGATATCAATAAATGTACGCAAATTTCACAATAATACTTTTTGAGTTGAAGCTATTGCGTATTTTTTAATGTAATAAAATATTCTCGTTGCAAGTTGTATTCGTACTTAGCATAGCTAAATATCTAAGCATATCCATGCAATGTTTCAAAATATGCTGCAGCTAATTAAGTAAACAAAACCACTACTACCAAGTAAAGTAATCTAAGCGTATCATACCTTCGTACTTTATTCATTAAAGAATTCAGTTCTTTTTTCATGCATTTGTTTCATAAGTTTCATAGAAACATGTTTAAATTATAGCGTAGTATGTGCTTTAAAAATATCGCCGAATAATCATAACCGTTTTTTCACTCTGCTAGTTGAAATTTATTCCTATTAAATCGGTATCACAGTAATGAATTCGATCAAAACATGTAACTTCTACTTAAATTTGCATGGACATTGGACATAAAGCATCAATAAGATAAATTATCAGTCCGGCATATACTTTTCTGTGTATTACTTCACTAGATGAGTACACAATATTTCGTCGCTTAGCTGATGGACAGTGTTGCTTCTGTTTAAATCGGAATAATTTATCTGAGGATATAAAAAGTAAAGAATGTAATTATTACTTTAATTTCAATTAGAGGTCAAGGATAGCTGTGTGCGTAGCTAATAGATAACGTTTATTTAAACCGGTTTCATCTTTAAAATACAAGCAGACATACCTTATCTATGTTGATGAGGTTGAAGAGGATTTAGCTTTACTTGGAAGTACTTTATAATATTTGTATTTTATTTTGTGTGTCCTATGCATGAGACACTTCCCATGAAATAATCTGAATGTACAAGCAAAATCTCAAAAAGGGTTAACAATATGTTTTACGTTGTATCTTTAACGGATCGCCTATGAATTCCTAGGTAAAAAGGTTTTTGAGCAATGGACTGGAATAGTGGAATAAAGTTGTGGTCAACTTCGAAATAGTACTAAGCAGCATTAAAATGAATACCTGAAAACTTAGCCGTTAGCTGCAAGCCTAGGTAAAAACGTCTTTAATCCCAAAGTTCATGTGACGCAGATAAACAGCTTTTTTAGCCACGCAATAAGACATTTATATCAAGACCTGGTTCAGCCGCAAAGCATAAACAAGAACTACAAAATATTTAGTTTCCTTTTATTAATAGTAAACAAACATGAATGAACACATCCAGTACGTACACCACATGAGAAGTCTTACAAAGTACTAGGCACAGTAGCCCGTATTGCAAGAATGCCTACCAGCATACTTGTTATATGTCGTATAATATATGCATATAAAGCCTTGTGTATATACATGGGTTGCTTATGCATAATCTCTAGTTTCTTGTGTGTATGCGTTCTCAAGAAAAGATAGTGAATTAACGAGTTCCTGTTTTTTAGTAGAACGTGGTTGAATACTTCGCAAAGTCAAAATAATTTCTCCAGGATCGAACTTGAGTGGATTTGTTTCCGAATCAATCCATGCAAAACTTAAGTAGTAAATTTGTTCATTAAAAAATACTATGAATGCATAATTTGACAAATTCTAGAACGCAAGCAATTTACTGGAAAGTGAAGTTTTTCTTGGAGAGTATTTAGTTTCCTATTTACCTGACCTTTCAAGTGGCAGTTCTATGCAGCTAAGATGGCTTCAAAGAGCTTTAAATGTGATACTTGTGAAAAGAGTTTTAGTTTACGTAATAGCTTCAATAAGCATAAAGTATTTCACCTTCAGACGTATGAGTGTGTATTTTGTAGCAAAAGATTTGGTAGCGTTGGGGATCTTTATCGGCACTACCATACACATACCAACGAAAAAGCACACGCATGCGATCTATGTGACGAGTCGTTTGCAAATCTTGCTAATTTAAACAGACACGTTATGACTCATACTGGTGAAAAGCCCTACTCTTGTAATATCTGTCCAAAATCGTTTGCCGACAAAGCTAATTTGCGATCACATCGGGTGTTACACACCGGAATCAAAGAACTTAAATGTGATCAATGTGAGCGCAGGTTCGCACAGAAACAATCTCTAAAACGTCACTTAAACACCCATAAAACAGTGACACCATTTCAATGTAATCTATGCAATCGGTTTGTGGGATCAGCTATTGCTCTTAAAACTCACATTCTGTCACATACCGGAGAGAAACCATACCGCTGCAGTTATTGTCCTAAAGCTTGCTCAACAAATGGTGATTTGCGGAAACATGAGAACCGACACTATGGCACCAAGACGCATAGCTGTAAAGAATGCCACAAGATGTTTTTAACAATACGGGAATTAAACCTGCACAAGACAGCCCATACTGCTGCAAAGCCGTACACGTGTAATATCTGTACCAAATCGTTTGCTCAGAAAAGCACCATGCAGCGACATATTAAATCAGTTCATCAGAAAGTTAAAGAGTACGAATGTAATTTGTGCGGCAAACGATTTAGTGTCAGTGGAAATTTAGTGGGACATATGAGAGTTCATACTGGGGAAAAGCCTTATAAATGCCAAATATGCTTCGCAACGTTTACACAAAGATACAGCTTATATAGACACACGGCCTTACATAAGTAAAAAATCAGACTTTTCGAGTCGCTCTTGTGGTAGCATAGAAAAGTCTTTTATCTATTTGCCACCCAATCTGTGATTTATTTATATAGTTACCGCGTTATAAATGTTTCGGTTAATAAGTGAGTAAAAAGTTCAAGATATTTTTTGGACTATTAGATTAAACTTTTAATTCATAACGTAAAAAATCAAAGTACTTCGCTCGGCACTGAATATTATTCAGAAGCCTGTGTAAATAAAAAAATTACGAAATTAACTACCGGAGTTACAATGTGTAAAATTTGTAGCGCTAAAATTAATTCGAAGGTTCAAATATTTAATGTATGATTGAGTAATTTTGTGTGTCGGTAGTACTGAAATCCGTTCAAAATCTATTAACTTTGAAGAAACATTCGAGAACTCATGATAAGTTTACTAAAAATAGGACTCCTGGGGAATTACAAAACAATATTAAACACTCGAGCCAAATGCGTACCTTGCAAAATCTAGATTGATTGATTAGTTTGGGAATGTGAATATAATGTATCAGCGAATATGTGATGTGGAGTTATTATGGATACCCCGTAATTAATTACCATTTATATGCATGTTTATTTATTAATATTTATTAACAATGTTTGTCAGGATTTGTAAAAATGAAATTGTGAAATGCATTGTATTTCAGTAATTTTGATTGCATTTTATTTCTAGCACTCACAATAAATACGTAAGACCAACTTTTACAATATAACTTTTATTTGCCCTAAAAACAATATTTCTACGTAAACTCGGTGGAATTCCTAGTAATTAGTAGAATAGGTCATTTTGTAATTGTTAAGGTATGATTTCATTTTACAATATTTTTTTAATTTAAATTATATCAATTATTTTAGAATACATTTACTGTACCTTCTGTCTTGATTGTTTGTATAAGGTAGTAATTGGTTTGGTATGAATTAATAAATTTGTTATTTTAAATAATAGGGCAAATTGTATTTTTTATCTGTATTGGTCATATTAAAATTGAAAAGAAGAAAAGTGCTTAATTTTTTTAATTTATTTTTTTAAAGTATTATACCTTAAAAACAAATTACTATTGTATAAAAACTTGCACTTCAAAATCACTCATTTTAAAATTGGCTTTGTTCTGAATGGGTACTTTTATAAATTATTATCGTAGTTCCCGATAAATAACAATTAAGAAATTAACCGTCTATAAATTAATTGGCCATCACTTCACGTATAAACACAGAATAATCTTGTCCTTATAATTGTGTGGGATCGCATGAAAACTGTGGTTTGAATGAAATGATTCCATTTTATTTATCTTTTGTTGGATTAGTGTTTAAATTGTGCTCAAGGGTTTAGAT
>JAQFXM010004987.1:0-15886 GCA_034693345.1 Entomobrya multifasciata
ATTTAGACTAAGGCATCTTGACAATTTTTGATGCCAATACTCTAATCTATCGATTCATGCAATAATATTTTTACCGATTTGATTAGCATGTAACCGTCAATTGGCCGTTACTCCGGTACCTTTAGACTGATTTGGCTGAAAATGAATAGGCTTCTTACTTGTATCGTAAGGTACTTGTGTACCAAATTTGAAGTCTGTAGGTCAAAGCGTTCTTGAGTTAGAGCTTGGACAGACAGACAGACATACATACGTACATACATACAGACAGACATGATATACGAAATGAACAAGTAGTACGAAGTACCTCGTACTACTTAATAATGTCATGGATCTAGGGATATTATTAACAAATCTAACAACATATATATATTCTTGGAAAAACTATTCCGCCTTGTCTAGTTTAACCTGCGTAAAAAGGCATTAACAATTTGCAGCTAAAAACATCTTTCGTGTGAAATCAGTAAGTCGTTTCGGTTTGCGACGTACTTTTTTCTACTTGTTGATTTCGTATTTCATGTCTGCCTGTCTCTCCACGCTCTAATTCAAACACGCTATGACCTACAGACTTCAAATTTGGTACACAATTACCTTATGGTACAAGTAAGTAGTCTTGATTTTCAGCCAAATCGGTCTAACCGTAATGGAGTAACGGCCAATTAAAGTTGAAGTAGTAATCAAATGGGAAAAAAATATTATTACGTACATTGATAGATTAGAGTATTGGCATCTAATTTAAAAATTCCAACATATAAAAATCAGTGAAAACAATTCTTCGAGCATAACTTTATTTTTACTTAGAGTACTAGTTACAAACATCCAGTCAACTTATTACGAACATGAAGTCGGCTCATTAGGAACATGCGGTCGGCTCATTAGGAACATGCGGTCGCTGGTAAAAACGAATCATAATAAAAAGTATGTTTACTAAGACAGTTTTCATGCTGATTAAGAAAATCATAACCATTTCCCCGAATGGGAAGGTTTGTAGGAGTTACAATTTGCCCTAATGCTTAAAATGTAAGCTTCTCAATTAAAGTTGTCCGGCATTTTCAAGCTTTGGAGTAAAAATAGACTGCAAAAAACCCTGACAATTTGCAAATTGATATGATGTTCTTGATCAGCATGAAAAACTGTCTTAGAAAATATTTATTAACCATGATTTGTTTCACTCACCCCCGTCCTTAATTGTTTTGTTATTGTTGGAACGTGTAGCTTTTTAATGAAAAAAACTTCTTGTTTTCTACCTCATAGAAAGACCTCTTTTACACTTTCACATAGAAAGAATTTCTAAAAGTAAAAACTTGGGACTGAATATCTATAATCAGTTATTATATTGGGAGAGTGAGGTTTTTTCAAATTTGGTAGTCTCGCATGTGAATGATCAATTGATAATTCCATAATAAAATTTATTGTAAGAAATGAACGTTCATGCATCTTCAAGAATTGTGGTCACACTAGCTAGATTTAGGATATATGAATAGAAGATAGCGAATCCGTTTCAGACTTTAAACCATTTATCCTTACTCCAATAAAACGATTTAACAAAAATGAAGTCGAAACTTTATTGTTGCAAGTTAAACTCAATTAGAGGATTCATTTGTGAATGCAATTGAGCATACGCAACTTCGTAGCTAGCAAAACTCTATTTAAATGCGCTAAAAACTGAATTTTTCACTGTTCCTATTAATGGTTATAATACAAACTTTAACTTCCATCTTACCGGAAAGCAAAAGGATATAATTCGTCTAGCATTCTTATCACAACGGTTGTCACTCAACAGAAGATACGAGAAGATTAATTATGGTGACTTTGTCGATGAATATTGAAATATTCACACATTCTTAGTTTTCCTTAAACTTCTATCAGCTCTTGTTTTTAGCTTTTTTAAATCATTCAATTGGTTCAATATAGTACTTTATGCTTGTGATTGCATTTTGATACACATATTTGGTCAATGGAAATCAATAAATTCTCAGCCATTTCCCCATATACCTCACTCTCCTATTGAATAGACTGACTAGTCAGTCACAATTTTTTACATTTAGAAAGTCTGAAGGAGTTTAATGTTTAAAAGTAGTCTTTTTAAAGCGTGGAGAAATTTTATACCTTTTCTTATTAGTAACACTCAGTCGGCTTATTAGGAACATGCAGTCGGCTTATTAGGAACATGCAGTCGGCTTATTAGCAACACGCAGTCAACCTCTTCGGAACATGCTGTCGACTAACAATGGAACGGACTGAATGCTTACTTATTCCATTTACAAGGCTATATGGCCGTTAGTTATAAATCATATATCAATCGAAAGCTCTTAACGGGTACTACAACTTTGTTGAAGGCCACTGGATCCTAAATCGTTGTACAATACGACTTTTCGGGTGTCAAAGTTAGCCGAAAATTTAAAAGGAGAATTTTGAAAAATCGACCATAACTCTTGTACTGATAAATATTTTTCAGTCCTGTCTTTTTCAATTAATCACTACTACAATAGTGCATATTTAATGGACGGTATATCAGAGAATTCGTTAATCACCCACAAAAACTTTCGTTTTTGACCACCCAGGAATTTGGCCCTCAAAATAACAGTATGCAAGCCAGGAGAATATTTGTGGTACGTTTTATATAGTACAGAATAACCTTTATACTTTAGCAAAGTTAGAAAAAGATTCTTGCAATTCCAAAAAAATACGGAATTACGGACGAATTTTTGGGCTGTTTCCATTTTGTTGTCCCCTGTGCCTACCCCTGGCTACAATATTGGCTCAACATTGGCAGCAATAACTTTCAAATGCCTATTAACAATGAAGGCTATAAATAAGTCAACTCTGGAAAATCGGCTTTGGCTTTTGACGGCTGGTCTTCATAAAAATACTCAATCCTAACTTAATCCGTGTTATTTCACTCAGCTTATTCGAATTAAAAACAGGTTTAGCATGATAAGTTGAAATGAATAGAATGTTTTATTTCGTTCGGTTTTATCTAATTGAAGTTTTTAACGATTTCATGATCCAACTTGCAAAAAGAAACTATCATCATTATTATAAATTATAATCAAAGTCTCGAATACGTCTGAATTTAAACCAAATCCGTTTTCGCGCTTTTTTCAAAGTTTAAACGATTTACATACCACAAAAACTTAACAAGGGAAGGAAACTGGAGGAGATCAGCTTCTAGTTAAATATAGCATTCAGTGGAACTTAATTCACATAAAAATATAAGGCGATGGGTGACAATAATTAAAAGGTTAGCATGATCTGGCATGACAAATTAACAGTGCCAATGGCTACCTCCTGGGGATGCTTGAATATCTTCACTGTAAATGTAGATAGTAGGGAAATAATTTGCTAATGACTATAAGGGACAGACCAAGATTAGTAGTGTCAAGACGGAGTTGCATCCTAAGCTCGAAACGTCGAAAAATCGGCCTTGTACTAAAATAAAATATTTTTAATGGATGAAACCAGTTGCTTGCAATTCATGTAATACTTGAATACAATGTCACAAAGGAAGGGAAAACTATGAAACGTACCGACAATATACTGACTTGTGTAAGTGCTCTTCATGTTTTTCCTGAATATGATAAACGGAAACAGTAAGAGTGCCGTACTAAAACAAAATACTTGTAGTGAATTGACCAGGTGACGAGGTAGCTAAAATTGCTGTGCATAGAAAAATGAGTCCCAAGACGTTATTATCATTGACGAACTCATTGAGGTTATCATTGTTCTAGTTAAACTTTATTAAAATTTCAATTTACTGAAGCCGTGTTCGTAGTAATCATATCGAAAAATCAAAATTGAAGTTTGTTTAAAAATTAAATACAAATTTACAACTGTAAACACCAAGATGTACAAGAAAATTGCAAAATTACAATTTTAATTGAAAATCTTAAAGTCTACATTTTAAGTTTCCTCAAGATATGCTGTAGATTTTCAATTTTTGTAAAACGTATATGCAATAAACAAAAGTTTTTGCACAATAAACAGAGCTTCAATTGATACTAGTGTTTTTTTAATTTTAAAGTATTTACTAAAATTAAATTAGATCAAATTTTATTTCATTACAATATATATACATGGAATTTTATATTTAAATTTACCAGAGAGAATTTGTAACTATTCGTAACTAACAATAAGTGATCTTCATCTACCGTTATTATTATGTCGTATTTAGTATTGTGAACTATGTAGCAATATTGTGTAAAATGTATTTGTTTCAAATGAATAAAATAAATTAGTGTCTGGAAAAAGCTTGAGACAACAACTTTCTCTATCCTTACTTCTTTGTTATGTCCAATTGTCAAGTTTCCCTAAATACAAATAATTATGGTTCCTTTAGAATAAGCTTAAATGCATACATGTATAAATAAGTTCAATTTTAATTTATGTATATGCTCCCTTTATTTGTAAACCTGTGTCTATACAAGCGTTTCCAGGAAACAATTTTAGAAATGCAGCTGCTCTGTTTTGTTAGCTGTTTCATCATCATTTAGGGATCCCGGGCGTCCTACCCATACAACCGGCGTAGCATCCTGGCAACTGCATTCACGAAATGTCTGAGAAATCGAGCTACAGCTTGGGTGATTGTTAATCTGAGCTGAATAGCACATCGTATAATTTGTACAACTACTAGCATTGCCTCTAGAATGCTGATCAACAAATACCTGCCAATTCATGCTTTGTGCATACTTTTGATGATCTGCTAAAGCACAATCATTTGAAATATGAAATACAGACGTAAATATTTGTTGGAAGCGAAAGTTCATGGAAACATTAACTAATGGATTTACACAGCTGTTTAAACATCCAAATGACTGAAAAATGGGAATGACAACACTCATTACGTTAAACTCAAAATCGCTCATTGATTCAACCGAAGTAAATTTTGCTTTACATATTACCACGTATAATGGGAACCAACTTATAAGAAAAGTGAAAGTCACAAGACTCAACAATTTTTTAAGACACAACTTTAATCCATGATCATGAATTGTCAGAGATGCCGATTCCGCCTGTACCGTTTGGTTGGATACCTGCCACCACAAATGTGAGTTTGTGATGGAAATTAAAAATCCAGGGATTACATAACAAAATAACAGATTTCCAAAGAGAAAGTAGATTTTCCCCACGTGATCACTAGACCAGGACCCAATGCAATAAAGCGGTGATGGATTGTCTGGTATAATTGTGAGCTCAAATACAATGGGCCATGGGAGCAATATTACAAATGCGGCAGCCCAAATAAATGTGATGATTAGTACAGCCTTTAGTTTCGTTATGTGGTTGAGCATTGGTACAAAACGGGACATTCCTTTGCACCTTTCCATAGTAACAATAGTAAGAGAAAATGCAGAAGCAAATACAGATATCCCTTGAATATATGTAACGCTTTTACACATAAACGTTCCCAGAATCCAAGCTAAAACAAAAAACCTCAATTTAAAAAAGAAAATTCAGTAGTTTGAGCGTAATTTGTAAAAAGTTGGCACACTTACGAATAAAAATATTTGACATTAAATTGACTGGTACACAAAACAGGATCACGAATAAATCAGCCACGGCCAAGTTGACAAGGAAAATGTTCGTCACGTTTCTCATTTGTCGTCTTCGACAAAACAAAATAAATACAACAACATTTCCCACTATTCCAACAAAAAATACTATACTATGTATCAAAATAAAAAATAATGTCCATGACCAGGAATGGCGAAGATTCTCAGGTTCAAATAGTTTATTAATCCAGTCTAAACCTAAACTCGTTTCGTCGTCGTATTCTAAGCTTGAGCTATACATGTTTTAACCGTTATATTTCAAACTATATTGTAAATTGATTTTTTCGCAAAATGTCAAAATTTGGTTTGGTGCTATGTGAATACTTAGTAGAATCTGCAATTTCAGTTTGCAAATTGGCAACAAACTTTGCTCTTTGCTAACTGGAAACCTAGATACATATATCTGGAACTTTTGTGGATTGCTGTACACTGTATTGTTCTCAATGAGTTTATATTGGATTAGGGCACTCTGTGATCAGCTTTACTCTCGCGTTTGGATGTCTCTATACTGAAACCCTCTTCCCGACTGAGCGAAAGTTAACAGAAGCTCAGTGCAAACTTTCTACCTAGCTTCATGACTATTTTTAGACAAAAGCAACAGTTTTTATGCGCGCAAGCTTCATTCAATAACAAAATGTGCATATTGCTCAAGTTTGGCAAGAAACACTAGAAATAACTTTAAGACGCGGATATAGTGACATGATACGCTACACTTTACATATCGAAGAATTTACCAAGAATTTTGCATGCAATATTTGTTGGTTCGGATGTCAAATAGAGTGCGCAAAAAAATGATGAAATGTATAGCTGCCTTTGTTAAGGGAAAAGAAGCCTTTTTAGACTGCGTTTGTGTAGGCGTTTGGATGGAATCTGGACCCTTGGGTTGCTGGTGATGTTTTTGTGTAAAACTTGACAAGCTACATCTTACCTGAAAGGCGACGCCCACATTATCCAATAACAAGTTTGCTCCGCTGCAGGATATTATCTTCCTTGTGTTTAAGTTATTTCCAAATTTAACTATATATAATTTTCCGTAATGTTAACTATTAAATTCGTCATTCAATATCGATTGGTTATCCGATAATAAATAACAGGTGACTAGGGCAGCCGAGAACTCAAAAAAAGTAGAGAAGAAAATCTGGCGATGGTGATGTGGTAGAATTTTCATACAAAATACACACAGATTTTAGTTCTTGTCATTTTACGTACCTACCTTTACGCATTCTGAATTCTATGTATTTCTAAATCTTTCATGGAGTCTAACTGGAGATTATTGGAAATGTGAGTCTACTTCAGTTGCTATACCAAACTATTATCAATGAATGTACAATATGTGTTTGTGACTAACAAAACCTTTCAAGATTTATTTTTTTAGGATCGCTTTTTATTCAGGTATTGAATTTCAGTGTACATATATCAGAAAATGGCCTATTTGATAAGTTTTACAGAAGAGAGTCAAATTTTTCTATACAATTTTACAATTTTTAAATTAATTGGTCATAATACAGATGCAATAAAGAATAAAATAATTTGTAATAATCATGAAATACATTTGGACAACAAATACTTACTTAATTCTTTTTTCAGTGGGTCATATTTTTCAATATGTACCTATAATTGATTCCGGTAATTCATTCCACATGCTTACACCATTGTATAAAAACACAATTTTCCGACTTCAAGCCGTGGTTTATATAGGTGTTCTAATTTACTATTACCTCTTGTAGCATAATTATATACCGATTTTACATGAAGAAAATAGTTTTGTAAACTCGGTATTGTTTTTCCCTGACTACCCTATACATTAAACAAATAATTCGATATTCATACAACTGTTTAGGAAATAACCACTTCAACTCAGAATAAATAGCTACCTTCTCATATTTCCTGACACGTAAAATAAGTCTTGAAAGTGAGCGTACAACTTTACTCAAAACTTTTATGTGCTTATCCTCTGTCGTACCAACAACCACGAGCATGGAATTATTATGGACACTGGCAGTATTAATGCATTCCCTAACGTCTTTAATTGTTGCACTGTTAGCAAATCTCGAATGGTATACAAAACTCTCAACCTAATAAAACATATTTTAGCAGCATTTCTTCAGACTCGGTCAATCGGAACAAGTCAGTCGCTAAGTAATTAGTAGTTTGATTATTAGAAAACGTCTTAAAGAGTGTTGGGCAGGTTTTTTTAAATACATGAAGATTGTGTGGGTTTACGTTTTGATAAAAAAAACAGCTAACGCATCTTGCTAAAATAAATCATCATCACATTTTGCCTTCCCTTTCGTTGTGACATTTAACCTATAAATTGATTAAAAATGCTCTTAATTTGCATATATATATGAAGTGAAATATATTTCAATTATGTTTAAATTCAAATATATTTATAGTATTAAAAACTGTAAGGACATTGGTTAACAATGGAAAATCATCAGCATCAATTCTTTGCTGAGTAAATTACCCATAAAGTGTTGAATAAAGTACTAAAATTGTGATGTCCTAATATTCATTTAGCAAAGATATTTTAGTTTTACACATTATATGTGCTAATACCATCAAGATTTTCAATTTATTTGACAAGAAAGTCTTTACTAAAGCTGTATCGACTAACAAAGGGACAAAATGTGAAATTTTTATTTGATAGTGAACGGCTTTGTTCTTAGATTGGTAAAAGTTTATGATGCATGTTCATTGCGATACGTTCGCTCGGGTTCTTGGGTGTCGCAATACAAACATAGCGTTAATACTTACTTCACTAAAGTGATATCTTTGGGGAAACCCTAAGACGATTTTGTGTCCAGACGTTCTCCTTCATGTTAGTGTGGTTTTGACACCGACTATTGTGTTCTTATCATAAATGTAATTTTTGCAGCAGCCGTATAGTGGAAAATTTGGGAAAATTGGGATGTTTGACTTTTTTGAGATTTTATGGCTCGCATTTTACAAATTCAATTACAAAGTGCGTCTTCTCACTTACAATTTTGTAAGCATTATATTTGGGTGGTACTAACTTACCTATAAGCTGATAAAGTATTTCCATTCGACTCCGAGAACCGACGGGTGCTCATCATTTGTTTAAATGATAACTTTAATGGTTAAAAACTCCAGAGAGCAATCGCTAAAATAATTTTTTTATTGCAGAAATAAAATTCAAATTAAAAGGATGCGTAATAATTTCTTGGAGTTTTGAAAAGTTATTTATTTAATTTTAAACGTTTAATAAGTTGATGTTTGCAATTGGAAAGCAATCTTGCGCTCTTACGGGCTTGTAAATCTGAGGTAAAGTTTTTAAAGTTACCTTTCGCGAACTTATTTGTAGCGCATTTAGAGCTTCAAGTTGCCAATTTTTCAGTCTAAACAGTATGAAAACAAACCATGGAAAAAATTCCAAGAACTGTTATTCGTCCATTTTTAGCAAAGCATTTGGAATTTCATAGCACGCAAATTAGAAATTGCTTGAGCTGAAGAAAATGGTTGTATTGAATCTAATTTTAAGATTATAATCTGCTTTAATATGGATGGGGCTTATGAGAAGAATTGGGATTTTAAAACGTGTAACAGAATCAATTTTGTGAATTCCTTACTCAACCTAGCATGGAGAATTTAAATTTAAATTCTAAATTGTGTCAATTCTAAATTTTATTGAAACATTGCAACTTGCTTGGATATTCAGGAGCTCTGTAAGTTCAACATCTACAACAATAATTCATTGGTTGTAAGGTTGGATTTTGATATTATCTGTGAAAAAGTTACAAAAAAATTGCAAATTTGTTGAAGCTCGACTTAGGCATTGAGCTTGAAGAATTCACAACAATATTCGATCTGAATGATTCAACATATGTTTGCAAATATTTCTTAGGATTCAGTGATTCATTGGAATTAGCGATTGATCATCAAGCACTAATAATTTGTAGCGGTTTACAAAATGTATTTGTTCACAAAATATCTCCATGAGCTACTACACTATTTCAAATTATAAATTAATGCAAAGCAGCAGCTGTAACTAAATTTAATTATAATTCTATGTGTATGTTAACCGATGTTTGTAAACTACGCACACGAATAGTAAAATTTATTGGACTTCATCAAAAAATAAGAGCAAATAAACACGTTGCGACTTTGTAGACATCACAGGTCAACAAATGACATTATAACTTAGAAGATTGACAATTACAGTAATTGGCAATTACAATAAAATATTTCGTTTACAAACAAGAAATTCAGCATTTCGATGTACTATTGTTTAAACTCTCAGTGCCTCATTCTGTCCACGTCACTGATACATATTTTACAGTTCCTAAATCTAGTATTTCGAACACAACGAAATTGCTGGTACTTTTTAAGTTTCTTCCAGTGAGAGCTTTTCAATTGACTCGGTTCAAATATTTTAAAAAATATATATACAAAGAAAGCATAATGAAGATCAAAACGGACCGAAAGCTACACGTCTGCGATGCGTACATTAACGTTTTGCACTAAAACTACGTTGGCCATTCATCATTCATTCATTCATTGGCAAATCATCATTTGGCCTATTATTATAATTAGATACAATATATCTTACACCTTGCCTACTCCACCGACTTCTTAACTCGTCTCTCAATTTTTCATGAAAAATTGCATCGATAAATGGATTCACGGAAGACGATCATGACCAGTGGATCCATAACGAAATCATAATAATATAGTAATATTGGTTAATGTAAGATTGTTTTTCTAATATATCAATGCATTTTTAAACGAAAAAGTTGAGATATTTTAACTCAAAATTTGAATATAATTATACCTTTTAAATATATATTCATAGTATGAATAGCAAGTAAATAATTTGGGGTTTCACCTTGAATTTATACATTAAAATTAAATCCGAAAATAGGGAACACTTTTAAATGAAATTATGCACGACGATTAAATTAAGTTTGAGTGTGTAATTCACGTTTCCGCAGATTAGTGCAGATTCGGAACCTAGTGTTTTAAAGCTTTCCTAAAAAATAATATTTCGTGCTGCATGAAAATTATATGGCACGTTACTTTAAACATATTTGTTTGAGTACGAATGGGGTACACAGCAACGATACTGTTGGATTATAATTAGTTGGGTTATACAAGACTATACATGGGTGAAAGTTTTGAGTTGTAATAAGCTTACAATAGTTTAAGAAGAATACTACTACATTGTGAGATTATGCATTTGGCCATGATGCCTGAATCAGGTTGTAACCCTGCATCATTTTGAACTGCCTACAAATTGTGCTGTTGGATGGATGGTTTTTTAAAGTTGAGACGTTCGCAAGGGGCCTAGATCCCACTTTATGGCGAACCCCTCATTACATTTGATTGAAAGCAATCTGCTACACTCCAGTATTTCAAACAATGTACTACAATCCATGATAAACTCCACAGCTCACTATATTATTTACGGTTTCCCTAGCTTAACCTTTCTCGACACTAAAACCTTATTACATCCCATTAAATTAACAGGTCCCCTTACAGCTATGGGTTACTTTTCACTTACCGCTGGCGGAAATGGTTAAACTAAATAATTAAAACTTGAGATCTGAGTTTTGGCACTCGCTTTCAACAATCATGTGGAAGCTGGTTATGGTTTTTTCCTGTTTTGCCCATTTTTTCAAAAATGTCGTTGCCATAAAAGTTTTAATTCATAGGTACAATGCATTAGTTGATTCAAAAAGAATTACTAATGGAATTATGGGCGTTGTAGAAGTTTTTACTCAGTTTATGAAATTTTAATGGTGTGTCCACAAATTTTAACGAAAAAATCCTCTGTCTCTAACGTCCTTGTTCCATGTATCTAATTTAAAGTATTTAAACAAATTTATTTAAGACTTCAATATTGTTAGTCTAAAATACAAAATTATTACTTACAATCCAGCTTTATAACCAGCAATGTTATAAATAGCCAAGTCAGGATGAGAAAAAAGTTGACTATTGCTACATTCAACATGAACAAAGTCGCTCGCCCTTCAGAAGGTAAATTTCTGAGAACTATAAAAGCTATAGTCCAACTCGTGAACACCACAAATACAATAAATAAAAAATACAACACTACAAACGGTTGATCAATTAGATGCAACATTTTACAAAGCTCTTGTAGTTTTGTTAATCAAAACTTGATTGATTTTATTTTGTAAAACGTTTTCTGAAATATTTATGTATACTTTGCCAGCATGAAGCTCGACTGTGTATCAACTTAATATGAATTGAAATTAGGTTTCGGTGTATAGAATCGACAAAATCACACTAAATACTTTTGCGACCTTTTGCACACAAATTGTATAGAAAATGTGCACATGATATGATCAACTACGGTATCTAAATGTAATATATGGCAAAATTTCATGTAAATGTGCTTGTGAACAACTTCATAGTCTGAAGACGACTGAAGTAAAAGCATCATAAATCGCTAGTGCTGTATACAAAAGATCCCAACTATTTTTTAGTGGCTTTCGTCGTCTTACAACATAATGATTTAATAAAGGACAATTCATTGTTTTGAGTTTAAAAAAGGGATTTAGTTGGCTTGTAAACATCAAAACACTCCACCCATAAAAATTCAAAAGTTTTCTTTCCTTTTCAGTTGATATAGTTGAGGATGCACTACACTGACTTGCCTGACTCTTTGAATAAATAACGTTTTGTGAATTTGGGAATATAAGCCGACGAATTGAATTGAAATTAAGCATTGCCACGACATCAAATTCAAATAGAATTTTTAAATCTAAATTTGCAATGTATTTTTTCAGTAAGTACTTTGTTAGTTAATTTTTAATTCCAAAAGTTGTTTGTTTTAACTACTTTATTCGTTAGTTTGTCAGTTATTTTAGATTTTAGTTATTTAGAGTTTTTTCACGACTTTAGAAAAATTGTTCAACTGCCTTTTAGTTTCATGATCATTATCCAGTCCAAATCGTTTATTGGACATAATTTGATTGTGCAGAAATACACATACACATTATTAGTAAAAGTGTGAAAAATTAATATGTCATACATTTTTAAATGCATTATAATTTTACATTTTGCGAAAAATTTGTAGCTACTTTTTTGCTTCCTAACATTAGCAAACTAGTCCAAATGAACAGTTGACTAGCAGGTAAACTATTTCAAGTGAACCATTTTTGTGAAGATATTCATCGTTGAAATACCAAAACCTCAATACTTGCAGTAAGAATTTAAATTTTTACACAATTTTTAAAGATGGCACACTACGCATTCACTAAATATTTCAATTAAATATATCCATGCTCGTGTATACGTTTTGTGATATCTGAAATTGTAAGCACAATTTGGATCATATTGGACTGAAAGATATGCTTCGCCCACCTAAAATTAATAATCGTACCACTACTGTGATACTTCCATTGTGAAAATGCCATTGCAAGATTATAATTCCGTGTAAACGTAATTCTAAAAAGATCGCATACTCGTCTGTCAACATTCTTTTCCGACAACACATAGCACTGATGAAATAGTTAATAAAAGGTAAAAAGATAAAATGGAGTGTGTTGCACAAGTTCTTTTTTAAACAAAAACAGAAATGTTTTGAAAACTAGTTTCATAGAAAATTTTCATTTCATGGTTAAGTTTGCTATGGTCTATCATTCATTTCCGTTTTGTTCTATCGAATAAGGTTTAGCAAGTAATAATTTGGAATCCACGCCCGAGTGCAAAACTAATACAAATGTATTGACAAATTTCTCAATGGATACAATCGAAACAAGAATGTCTACAAAAAATTCTTCCACATATCATGTCTTAAATTACTATCATTTGTGTCTGTTTCTCAACAATTTGTTGTATGAGGTTGTCAATCAGAATTTCTATGAAATTTCTAGCGCTGAAACTAATTCTAAACCTTGTATAACATATCTTAATACTTTTTATCACTCTACAATATAATTCTAGTTTTTTGTGCAACAGTAAATTAAAAATTAAAATACCTAAGAAGGTTTGAAATTTCATAATATTCTCACCTAAATTTTTCCATGTTTTATGTTGGGGATTTGAATTTCTGGGTGTTATGAACAGTTAAAAATAATGTAACAAAGACTTTAAAACTACATTGAGATTTTTTCAACAAAAATTAAATTTTGAAAATAATTTGTTGAGGAAAAACGCCATATTCATTTTGATGCAAAGTATGCCAAAATTATTTGCATTGAACATCTTCGTCTTAATTTACAATGATTTAAAATAACAGTAAGGTAAACATGAAAAGAGAGACAAAGTTCTGTATGAACTACATCCTTATATATCATACAATTTTGTCGATTTTCATTTAGTCTGCGAAAGACTTTAATACTCGTCCTAAACACACCACTCTCGTCAAAGTATATGTAAAGCTTGCATGTTTCATTTATGCATTAGTCTCGATTAAATTCATTTTGGCATTGAGAATCAATTTTGCAAAATCCCAATTCAATAACTTGACGATATAAAGTCGAATTTTTGGAGACCTGAAATTTACATAATTTTTTGCTGAAAAAACAATTGCCTACCGTTGTCCGAAATAAATTTTTAATCTAAGAAAAGGCTAAGCCAATAAACAATTAACCTTTGAATGCATCTAAAAGGTAGTTTTTGTGAATGCGTACAAAATTGTACCAAGAGTTTATTGCTTGCGATTGTACCAAAGGATTTAGCGTTGGATCTCAATGTTAAATAGCTTTTACCATTCCAAAAATCAGCTTTACAATTAACTCAGTATTCCCCAGTAAATACTAAGAAAGTAAGAACAAGGCGCACTGGTTTTTGCGCGCACTGGCGTGCAAGAAAAAGACTTTTCCTTTTGCCTCTCACTTTATTGTGTGATTTGATTTGATTTGCAGACTGTATTGTCTGATTTGATTTGATTTGCAGACTTTATTGACAGTAATCAGTACCAAGAGATGCAGTGAAGCACTATGGTCAAAACATGGAATCGAGTACATGTTGTTTACATGATTGATTGTTTTGTCATTGCAAGTACAAATAAACAGCAGCAGTCTACACATAAATATATTGATAACGACTACTATACTGTTTTATTTTAATTTTTAATTAACTGAATTGTCAAATAGAAGGTAACGTTAAAATACTACGAAAGCCAAAATTTTAATCTTTTGTTATCACAAATGTCTAAAAGTGAATACTAATAGGGTATACTAAAAGTGTGTATTGAATATCAATAAATTCTCAATACTCTCATTTAAATTAATTACAGATTTTAAAAGCAAACATTGATTTAATTATCAGACAGTGTAAAAGTTAAATATAAAACAATGTTATTCATTTCACATATTGGTGAGTTGTTATTGATCATGTAAAAATGTAATTTGTGTATCGATTTCAAATATGAAATTTCCGAAAAGTTTTGTCCTATTTTAGTTTGAATTTTATTAATTTATTTAATCCAGAAATTTAGCTGGAGAAATCAGTCTTAAGAGGGTTATTTTTACAAATTCGTCTAGAAGTGTTTGTAAAACATTCTTTTTTGAAAGTTTTAAAAAATTCTCATCAAATTTTGGAAATATCTTTTCACCCAAAACTTGTTTTTTTGCTTATCCATAATAAACTTTGACGAATAAAATATGTTTTTGTTCTGGGTGGTATGCTGAGTAAATGTTCATTAACAGTCAGTTGGTTTCGCTCAATATTAGTCACTTCAAAATCTTAACTTATGTACATATAACTTTTTAAAAATTCTGAACAGAACAAATGAATTATAATTTTCCGCGCTCTGAGCTTGATGAGTTTTTAGTGATAAATATTATTTAACTTCGTAAATTTATATGACTTGTTGTTTATAAAGTTTTCAGCAGATTAATTGGCTGGCTATAAATAATCTGAGTTGCACTTAGGAATCGAAAACAGATCACAACAAATAAACTATATTTTCGTAATATGTAGAGTTTAAGTACACACATTTACGAGCAACAGAAGATGTAATAAGTAATGTTTCATGTTTTACAATGTTTTTGTCAATAGTTTCTACAGCATTTTCATTATGCATGGTGTTTGAAATGCCCCACTTAAAGCACACGATCTGAAGCACGATCAAAACACTGAGTTTCTGATAAAAGTTGTATAATGGTTACTGATACGTTTATTGTAGTCAATACTTTACTGGAAGACTAAAAATGTATTTCATTTCAGGTGTCACAAAATACATACATACTTTTTCAAAGCCAATGACGTGAATCTCGATTCTAAGGAATTTTTGTGCGTCAACATTTTTTTACTTTTGTTGCAAACCTGGCTAAATACGATACGCCTGCTCTAAATCTATGAAAAGAAGATCAAACGCTTATGGTCGAAAACACTTTACCATTGTG
>JAQFXM010004988.1:0-15884 GCA_034693345.1 Entomobrya multifasciata
ATTTTCGTATTTTCATTCCGCATTTCGCATTTTCATTATGGTCATGATGAAATGCATTTCTTTAAAATAATGAAGATGCTCGTTTTTTAACGAAGATATGAGGATACGAGATCGCTGGTGTAATAATCCCCTGTTCTTGGCAGCGGAAGAACATACTGCACTCCACCGGATAGGATTTTACCTTAATTTTTAATGTCGTCAATTTAGTTTAATGCTCGTGTGTGCTGTGGTCACAAAGGTGATATACTGGGCAAGGTCAGGTCCAAAGATAAAATATAAAATGGCAAATTTATAAATATTTGAGTACCCTGTTATCTGACAGTCTATATAAAAGTCTATGTATGTATTTGGGTTGCGGGAAGATATTAAAATAGGCCAAATTTAATGTCAAAACCTCCTCACGGGGAAATTTAATGGAATTGCTAATAACGCTATTTACTGACTTGCGTCATATTACTAAAATTATTACTCCCTTTTCGATTTTATTCCGAAATGTAAATTATTTTTGACTTGGATAAATTGTATAAAATAAATGTATATACACCTATCTGTCTCCGTCAGCAAAGTTAGATAAGAACTAATTCAATTTTTCTCCTTATGGCTTTTCTATTTATTAAATGAAAATATGAAGAAATGAAAGTAAATTAAATTATTTCCGAAAAACCTTTTTTTTCCTTTAAAGGTCATAGTCAAAAGTAAGTATCATATATCCAATTATAACACTGATATTTTCAATACCACACGTAAAAATCTAAAAGCTACAGAAAAAGTCTGACAATCAAATAAATTCTATTTCTCCGAAAAGCAATATCTTTTGATAAAACCTTCCTCTCTTAGAATAATAGTTTTTAAATACGAAATTGTATTTGTGACTCTTTTCTAGATGGTTCCGATTTTCACAGAACAAAGCTGATGGTGCATGTCAAGGAAAAGTAATAATAATGATGATGATGACAGAAGCAGTTTTCCAATATTCCCAAATTCAACCAAAACAACTTATGTTTACTTTTGTTTTTTTGCTGGCTAGACTTCTGGGAAATATTTTTTGTAACTTTTTTTAGATACAAAACTACAAAACTGTCTCTACCCACTTCCCTTCCAACTATTAGTATTTTTTATTTCCTATTTCCCGGTTGAAACGATGATCATCTCTTCACTGTCAGATAATCTAGCTTGAGAATGTAAGCTAAGCTTAGATTGAGTTCGTTATTTTTTTCTAAAAACGAAAATCTACCTCAACTGGCAGCGACGCAAATATGCCGAAATCTGTGTGCGTAGGAAAAGTAAGTAATCCACCTTATTCCTTAGTCGACTCCCTCGTATGCATACTTAAGTTAGTGAAAGCTGTGTACTTCCCCCCGCACACACATACCAACATACTTTGTTTGTATACAGAGATGACAATATATTATCTAGTTCAGTTCAGTTCAACTCACAAGTAGGCTCAAGACAGGATACACCTTGGGGACAAAAAATATTTTTCCATTTCTCCATATCTCCGTCCTGTATCACGTTGCCAATATCTTTTATATCTGTATCATTTTGCCTACCTGAGTTGATAGAACCTTGACTTGGCTACTTGGCTTGCAAGCAAATATACATTATCTACCTATACCTCATGATCATCTTCTTCATCGTCACCATCATCATTTTGAGCGAATGAGTATCAAAAGGAGTATAAAGCCAACTTTTTTATACGTGGTCTGGATGCACAAGTAAAAAACGCAATCTCATCTTGTATGAATACAAATGGGCTCTCTCCCATCCCATCTCACAATTTTTCAGTCCTTGTCCTCGCCTTTAAAAACCACTGCCAACAAAGTACCTTTCTATACATCCGCAATCCGTACCAATCTACCTAGTTTGTAAGCAACATCTTTTTTTTTGTTTTTTGTTGTTATTCTTAATATTATTATCATGATCATCATCATTATCCTCATCCTCTCTATAAAGTGTACGCGAGAGAGCTTACGGTGATATAACTGTATGGATGGATATCACAGCAATGATCGTTCGCTACGGAAAAAGAAAGCTGTGATTTTTTTCTATCCCATCACTTGTCAACTGACTTGTGTTTTTTCAATGGATTTTTACTTAGAAAATGGCAAATGCACTTATTTCTCTTCTGCTGAATTCCAGATGCAAAAAATAGGCAAACTTTTTTCGGTAGGAAATAAGGAGGCTATGATAATCATGAAGATTATAACATCCTTGTCTGCTGGATAAAGCTTCCTTTATTTCCCACAATGCCTATAATATTCCTGCACTGAATATATTTTTTCTGATGAGATGAGATTTTTTTAGATTCGGATAATAAAAAACAAACAAGGAAAACGAGAAGTTGTAAGTGGCTTTAGCATTCGTTGTCTCTCTGTATGTTTGTTGTGATGCAGTAAGTAAAGCAGTAATACTTAATGCCTACTTCTTTATATGGAAACATGGGCCCATTTCGGGGAACATTAATCCCAGGGGATATTTGCATATATTGGCACTTTCCCTCCACAACAACAACAACAATGAGGACTACTCCCAATCTGTAAAAAAACGAAACGAGTCAAGGGAAAGAGGGGAGGAGGAGTAAAATTGTCTTGTCTTCCGCAAACTCTGGAATGTATCGTGTATTTCGACAAAATCCCAAGCTACAAACTTAAGTTAGAGAGGTTTTTAACCCTTTACTATACAAATACGGAATTTATGTGCGTGCGTACATGTAAGTATATTAGTCAATGCGAGCGTCGACACATTGATTACGCTGATTGTTTGGTAGTAGAACTGATTTTGTTGTTGTGTTCCAAAGTTGCTCTGAGAGAGTTCCGATTTGCTTGTCAGCCAGAGAGAGCCAAAGCCAAGCTTGCCATCTGTTTTTTCAAGATTACCAATATCTGTATTCCATCACTGGAAATAGTAGAAAAAACAAATCAAAAGTAGTTTTTGAGCTGTACTGTTTTGTAAATCGGATGATTATGGTGATGCGATGCAGGCGTATACCTACAAGTTTTGGATGGAAAGTCATCTATAAATAACTTCAAAGCTTGTGTATACCTAGATTTCCTTCACTTTGCTTCTCTTTTTTCTGTAGGCGTAAATACCAGGAAATCAAAAGAAAAACCCGTCAACACCTCCACCAAATTTTTACCTTTTGGCAATACTTTCAAAGCCAGTCAAAAAACCACAAGAGTAGATTTTATATAGCCTGATTTTTCCTTTTTTCTTCTTTTCACAAGGTAATCCGGCAAGAAAGTGATAAGTATAGAAGAGAAAAAAGAAAGTGGAACTCTACCCAAGAAAAACTTTCACTTTCCTTCCAAAAATGTATTCCAAAGACAAGCTCTCTTGCTTTCTCTCAAGAGAAAGCTTGGAGAAAGTTTTTCTCTGGTGAGTTGGAAAAAGAAGATACGACTTTATTACAATTACTTCTGCTGCTCCATGCGTATACTTATTCTCTAAACAGAAAAATGCGTAGGTATACAAGGATACTTTTACACAAACATACACACACATATCACCAAGTTATATTTTCATCTTAGAGAAAGCGAAACGGAGGAAGTGAGGTGGGAGGACCTTTATGAACTTTTTATACTATTCAACGCATATTGTATGGCGTATGGGGAACAAGTGTACATATAAATATATAAAAACGAGCTATATAACTGCAGCAACAGCTCTTCCTCTACTTTTTTGCTCAAAAAGTCAAGCAAAAGTTTTTGCATAATAATAATCTATCCTCCCATCTTTCCTTCTTATTTTCCGTGAAAATGTGGTCGTGTCTCGTTTACTTTGCTGTAGAGAAAGACAGTCAGAAAAAAAGTATATAAGTAGGCAAGCTAAGGCTCAAGACACACTTTCGTGTATGTACATATTATATAGGCATACTTGTAACCACAACCCTTATTGCTAGTATGATGAAGTGTAATGTAAACAGAACAAGCAGTAAAAGTGAAAGTAAGCAGAGTTTACTCTCTGAAAAAAGAAAAAAAGCATAGGCCCTCAACTTTAAAAAAAGACTGCATAGCTGTTTGGATTTTCACTGCCTTTTCCTTGTATTACTTTTTATTCCAGAAAGGCAATCAGACACACATACCAACAAAGCTTGCCATCATGATGATGATGCTAGTGACTGTAGTGGTGAAAGTGAAATGGCTTCTTTCATGGCCAACGTTTTGATGATGATCATCATATGATATTATTATTACTACTCTACTTTTTCTAGTACGTTTTCTGTGTAAGTGTAACATTTTTTTCAAGCTTTCACTCGTAAAATGTTATATTTTGCAAAAAATAGGTTCAGTTTTGGGAAGCAGTTTGCTGTAAAAAAAACTTGTTCAATTTCATTGTATGATGGATGTTTAGTAGTTGGATTTAAGTTGCATGCATAATAATCAGGGAGCGAGCAATGCGGAAGAGGATGCTGATGAGTAGTACACACACTAATATATTTGTGGGTGTGTGTGTGTGGAAAAGAAGTGAAATGAGGAAATCAAAAAAGTAAGAGTTTACTTTTGGGTCGAGAAAAAAACGACGATGAGTTTTAGTTGTTGTTATAAATATCCTTTATAAAATCGTGCACTCGTTTTTTGGAAGAGAGAAAGTTGATGAAAGCAGTAAAAACGGGGAAGGCGTTGGTGATCTTCCAGTAGGTAAAGAGGTATACATTCATTCTGACTGCTATTGTTGCTGAAGTTCTTGCGTTGTTATTATTTTTTAGTGAGAATCCCCTTTCACCGCAGAAAACTTTCTCTTGGGCTGTTTGGGATGAAAAAGCTCAAGAGTTGTGTAATAGACGAAAGTACGAGAACCACCACCACTGCCGCCGCCAGTATGTCTGCCAAACAAAAACGGGTACCTTGTGTGATGTCTGAATTACTGATGCTTCATAGCCTTTCCCTCTCGCTTTTCTCTTTAACTTTGTGAGTTGACTTGCCTTGGCATTGATGATATAAAAACAGAATTTAGCTTTTTGTATATACACCAGCAAACCATTTTTCAAGGCTTAAACTCTCAAAATGAGTTGGGGCAAGCAAAGGATGATACTTGGAAGGAACATGTATGCGTTGTGGCTGTACTTCAAAGAATAATAAAAATAAGGAGATTTGCTTACTTTCATAGATGCTATTGTGATGACAAGCCCTCTGCGCAAATAGCAGATTACAAGTAAATTTAGTGGATTTTCATATAAGTACTGGTTCACCTTTTAACTATTTTATTTAAAACTACAAAAAAATCTTCCATGCATGGTGAGTGGCTGGTTGTAAGGTTATTGACGTTACACATAAAAAAAGTTTAAGTTTTAAATATTTTATTCAACCCGACCCGTCTCGGTTGTCATTTGTACTTAAATTTTTAATAGTTCCTCAAATTCACATCCACCCGCAAGTCAAGATCATCAAATTTAAAAGTACCTGCTTGTATTTAAAATTCTGAGTGATGTATTCATCTGTATCCCTACTTTCATTTAAATTTAGAGAGAAATAAATTTCAAGACAGGAAGCGCCACCAGCAGTTCCGCTTTCGTTAAGCACGCAACATGATAGTATAACATTAATGGTTGTAAGTAATAAGCTCATAGTATAAACGGAGGAAGAAACTTTCTAAAAATTCTCTTTTCGCTTTCGACTTTGAAGAAAGTGAACATGGACATGATTTCACTCACGAAACAGAAATAAAAAGTAAATAATATTCATTCTCCACGTGCTTTTAAGATGGCTAATAAGCATGATGGGTACTAGATGAAATGTACACACACAAATAGAAACGGTGGGACAGTTTGTGTGTTGTAGATGTTTTATGTAAATCAACCATACTGTAGTCGGTAGTGTAGGAGGAATAAATAAAAAGTGAAAGCACCCAGCGAGAGTAAGTAAAGTTGTCTTGTTTTCTTTTTCTCTCTCAATTTACGGCACGGCACGAAAAAGATGTTGACTTGATATACATACACAGAGAGAATCTCCTCTTATTTTCCAAGTTTTTAAAGCTTTTCCTGTTTGTTTGCATTTTACATGCACACACGGGCACTGGATAATATTATGTCATTGGCAGTGTTGTTAATATGTTTGTATGTTCATTCACTCATGCTGTTCGTGAGTTAGTGAGTGAGGAAAAAGTGAAAATAGTGTAGTGTCCTCCTCCTCCTCAAAATCCTCCTACTTGACTACTTGAATAGCGTGTACTTGCTTACATAACTTGTAAGACGACACAAAAACTAAGAGAGTAAGTTAGCTAGTTAACTTTAAGAAGTTGTATAAAGTCCAGTGTACCATGTGCACAACACAAGGCGATGATGGACTCTTTTTAACTTAAAGGCTACACAAAAAAGATGGCTTGTTGACGAACCAGCAGCTTCCTTTTCACTCTCCCAACCCAACTAACTCAACTTCTTTCCTCTTCCTTTAAAGTAGAGTAGCATCTAAACACGATGCATTTTTTCTGTAAAATTCTCCTTGGAATAAAATTAAGAAATGAAGTGTTATATGTATGCATATATAAAGTACTGTATATATACATAGTATATACCTTAGCACATCTACTAAAATACTAATAGAATACACAAACTTTAATGGACTTTTTTTCTCTTTTTGCATTTTATTTATTTATTTAAATTTTCCCCTTCTCGATGAAAATTAAAGCATAAAATGCGTGTCTGCACTGCATCTTTCCCGTAAATTATTTAAGTGAATTCTACCAGACTTCTTGAAACAACACGGAGAAAAGTTAATTTTGTCTAGAATACTTTGCTTTAGGTATCTCATCTCATATAAGTAGTACTGGAGAACGTTATAGACTGACTATAAAAAAGGGAAAAAGTACTTTTAACCATGGCACATTTTGCTTTTCCTATTTCGTTACTGATGATGCGACGAGACGCATGCAATAAGGACTAACGATGACGATCATCATCATCGTACCAGAAAACATATAGTACCAGTAGCAGATGGGAATAAATGGTAAAAGTTGCTAGTGAAATTATAATGCATACCTCATTCACTCTCTCTGAGAAAATACATGCATGCATAGAACATGTGCCTACTCAAATCCACTTTCCTCTTCTCATCTTCCTTCATTGTTCCCATTCGTCTTTTTGGTTTTACACATCACACAACAGGAAGTGGTTTAAAGCAATACAATTATATAAACTAGCTGCAACATATTTTCAGTTATGTGCATTTTTAGTAGGGTACCCTTGCTTAATACAAAAAATAATGCATGTAGGTACTTAATTTTTATAAAGCTATACATAAATATAATCATATAATCGACTCTCTCTACTCCAGAGGGAGATTCCAAAAAAGTTGCAAAAGGATATTACATAGCTTCATACGTAGTTACAGAGAAACACGCATGAAAACTACTTCTCACTTTTCCTTTCCTTCCATACCATCTCACCAACCACCACCAAGACTTAACATGGTAGCTAACAATCAACAGTGCATGAAATTGACTTGGGAGAAAGAAATACACGAGCTGTTGGATATAAGGGAAAATATCTAACTCGTCGTTTGTTAAGCATCATCACCAGCAACACTGCATCGTATATCGCATCGCATCGTCCTCCTTCTCTCCTTATTATTATTGTTTCTCAGCTAAACCAGAAAGCTCTGCAAAGAAGAAGATAATACTTGCAACATCCATGAAAACATACAGAAGCACACACATGCTTTCTCCTTATTTTTCCCCATTGCTACAAAAACTACACATCGTCAACGTACATATAACCGTCGCCATAATCATAATAACAGTGTGGTAGTGGCTGTGATAATAATAACATTTTGCTTGAAAACTGCAAATAGGATTTACGTAGTTTCACGTTCAGACGGGTAGTCTGGTACATGCTATTTATTACCGAAAATGAATAGCTTCTTGTATAGGTATGTATGTACGTATATGGCGCAGTTGCTTGTATAAAGAGTAATCTTGGTTGTGAGAAGAGATAATATTTGGAGTCCTTTGTATATAGAGAACTAGTACCTTTTTGTGGATTAACTCTGGAAAAGCAAAGTCTTGTCCGACCGACGAACAGGCAGCAGAAGCTTTTGGCTTGGGTATTTTTCGGTGTTGTAATAATTACTTCACTGATGCTCCACACATTGTCTTACAAGCTGCTGATGTGGAGGACGAGTGTAAAGAGAGTGTGTGCATAGTCAGCAGACAGATGAACCTTGTAATTATGCATTACTCACAAAAGAGATGAAACGAAAGGAGGAAGTTATGTGTGTAAAAGGTAGACTTAGAGGAACATTTCGGCTCAAACAAATGGGACTACTGTGTGTATGTGCTTGGGTGGTAATTACGCTGAAAGGATGTGTTTTGAATGAAATGTTGGATGGGTTGAGAGGTAACAATGTTTCATTTGAGAGTTGAGTAAAATGATGAAGGTGAAGGTAAAATTATGGACGATGAGCGAGAAAGGAGAACTTGAGAGAGGTGCAGTGTTTTGCTTTTACTGTTACTTCACTTTCACTTTTCATCACATACAAAAGACAAAGACAGTTAGTTAGATAGGTAGGCATGAATCAACAAGATAGAGAAAGTGCGTAAGTTAGTCACGCAGTAATAATAAGTTACCGCAGTGTAAATTCTTACTGAATGGAATGCTGAATGCTTCATCTGAAACTTCAGGCGACTGCTCATTTGAATGATGAGCAAGTTTTCCAAATGAACAAATGCGAATTATTTTGGAAAATTGTAGAAGAACACAATGAAATGCGGCAGATAGCAAAAGACAGAAAATGCAGTAAAATATTTAATGCTGTTGTGGTTGGTTTGGTTATAAAACAAAATTGTGAGTTGTATTCTCTGGAATGCATTGAAGGCTTAGCAGAGGATTTGCGAGGAAAAAAGGAATTAAAAGTTTTAAACGAAGTGTGCCGGTTGGATGGTGGTAGTGAAAATGCTGAAGGTCTTTCCTGTTGAAATTTAGTTTTTGAGAAAATGCATGAGAACACCAATTTATTGTATATTTCCAAGAAAAACCTGGAAAATGCATGAAATAAGCAATTTTGTGAAATAAATATAAGCAGCAACAGCAGTTTATATTTATATTTAAGGTAACTGTGGTGTGTCGACACGAGAAATGAACAGTTTTACTTTTCTTGTCACGTTTTTGCTTATTTTGCTCCGGGAAAAGAGCATATGACAGACTTTTACCCTTTTGATGTTGGTAGGTTTTGGTTTAGTAGCAGACCACAATAAGACCTTTACCAAACAACTTGGTTTTTATATTCTAAAAAATCCCTGCTAAACGATACGGATGTGCAGAGAAACGGAAAATGGTTTATGTATATTTATGTCCTTCGACATAGGTACGAATGTTACGTGCTTCAAGTTCCTGCCATCCGATTCTGCAACGCAATGCCTACCTGTTTGCAATAAATGTATTATGCATGAAATATGTTTGTGGCATGACTTGACATGGCATGGCATCATTACCAAGTAGTAAAATCCCATTTTCTGTGTTTGACCACACCACACATGCATCCCATCAACCACATAGACATCATCCCATGCCAAGTGAAACGGAAACAGGAAACAAATTTTTTGAGCTTTTATGACAACATGAATTGAACTTACAAATAGAATTTATCAAATACCTTAGGAAATTATTACTTTCGTTTTCTAAAAGCTGTACTTCCTCATCCCATTCTAATGCCGAATGAAAGTGTCCTCATGAATGCTTTACAAATCCAAATTGTCAAGAGAAAGTACAACTATTACATTTTCTTTATACTGCGATACGACTTATACTCTTAAATCTTATATTAAATCATTTCTAAAAATCCCAAAAAAGACGAAAAAATACTTCCATATAGGAAGGATGACACAAAATGTAATAAATATCACATCTTGATGGAACAAAAATATATATTTCCAAACATATGCAATGAAACATATTTTAAGATTTTAATCGATTTCCAACCCTTTTCAATATGTATCGAAGCGTAAATGACATAATGTAGTGAAAACCAATCTACGACTATCAGAAACCCCTAAATTGACGAAGAACAACAGTTCAGCATTAAAACTCATCAATAAACCCATCCCAGCTCAAAAAAACAACTCAAATCATAATTAACAACTCAAAATTCAGGACAAATTATCATCCAATCTTAACTCTTTTCCATCATTGCTCTTAACTCATTGCACTTATATTTAAAATATATTTTGTGAACATATTATAAGATAAAGATGAAAATTTGTTAAGATATGCCCAGGTTTGAACTGTGTAGTTCCGTAATATGTAATTGCTCTTAATGAACACGTTAGCATATTTTCTAAACTAGATTAAGTCAACTAGATTAACATCGGTTTGGGTGAACCAAATATTTTAATACAAATGAAGAAACTATTTTGATAACGAATCATGGGTTTAAAAATGGTAGATATCAAATCAACCTCGCATAATAAGCTACTATTAATTGTGGTTTAATGTGTATCGAAAGGTAAATATGTGTGTGTTTCAAATAAAATTTTGTTTAGTACTTTGTATGAATGGTTTACTGCAAGCTCTAACCCATTCATAATCACAACAGAACAGAAACCCGCGTCCAAATCCCGGTAAAAACAGTTTAGCAAACAAAACAGCTCGATTCTGTAGGAGCAACTAGGAAACTACACACATTCACATACACATACACAATAAAAAATACAATAACATGAAAAATTGTTCCAAAAAACTTCCCGATTTCCATTTCTAAACTTTTCTGCATACAATTTTTTATGTGTGTCAGCACGTATGTATAAATACAGTACTGCACAAACATTTCCCCCAATTTTTATTTTTCACGTGACATTTTCAAAGAAAGAAGAGAAATATGGCACAGCAAATAATATAACGAAAACGGCAGCACTTTTTCCGCCATTTTTCCCTTTTGCATCTTCCTGACAGTTTGGAGAACGCTTCAACCTATTTCAAGAGAGGAGCACTTACACCTGTCTTCTTCTAGCACTCCATGTGTCCTTCTCTCCGGCTTTTCCAAAAAAAATCTAGGGCACAAGCTGAGCCTTAGTTCATGCCACGCCAACTTTTACCAAGATGCATAATCGTCATCATCATCTTCGTCTTCATCCTTATCTCCTCTCTTACCATAAGCAACAGAGCAGCAGGAATCACTTCAGAAAAAGCTCTACTTTTCCCTCTTCTTCTTCAATTTCTTTCTCTTGCCAAGTTCTTACGTATGTTGGTTTCTTTCTCCATATTTTTTTTCTTTTCTTCGTTACAAATATATGCTGCTCTCCTCCATTTTCTTCTCACATGTCACACTTTTCCCACTTTATCCAGGACTTTTTCTCTTCCGTACATTTGGTTCAGTGAATGTCAAATGCCATGAATGTTTTGAAAAGCTGACCCACGGGACATTTTCCGTTTTTAACTTGTCAGATGGCATATTATCCATCAAACGACACTTACATTCATTTTCTATAGCCACACTGTAAGCTCAAGCTGTGCCTTGTGAGCTGATTGACATTAAGTTTATCACAAACAAACAGAGAGAAAAGGCTAAGTAGAATATGAAAATCAATAAACCTTACGAAAATCCATTTCGCTCTGTAAATTTAGTGATCGAGCAGTTACACAACTGTTTGCCTAAATGGCTGATAATAACCAAGATTGTTGCCAATGCATATATTTATGAAAGCTTAGAATAGAACTAAAAACTTTTGTGCTGTCAAAATATCTACAAACTTTGGCCATTTTCACCACGATGCGATGATGCATTTTATTATATATACATATGTTATTTTAGATTGATCGATCTATCCGTTCTTTATATAATCAACTTTCTCTTAATAGAAAAACATGTGAATTTATAATAATAACACAAAGCTATATCCGATGCATCACTTTTTCTACATCTTACATTCAACGTTGCGTTGTCGAAGTCATCACCATCATGATCTACATTTGCACAACAATATATCCACCAACCCATCCATCCTGATTGTGATCTTATAGAAATAGTAACAGTATAAGCGTAGCAATAGTGCCGAAAAAAGACAGATGTTTTTGATGGCGAAATGGCGACATCATCCAAAAAATACAGGGCCAGAATGTACACCATTATTATGATTATAGCTGTATATATAGCTTAAATATTACTCTAGTAAAAAACTTGAGCTGCAAAGCTGTGTTTTTACAGCAGCACAAGCTTCATGTGTACTCAACTTTCACTTTAGCAGCTAAAACCGCTCAAATTTCGCATCTCTCTCACTCAAGAGTTGAGAGAAAATGTTCCATGTCGTTTGTCGTCGTTTTTCCTTCCCTTCCATTCTCCACTATATGCCATACGATGCCGCCGTCGTTTTGTCGTCCTGCCTGACTGACACCATTATTATTATAATATTCCTGCTCAAGCTCACTCTCTCAGCTTTCTCTCTTTTTAGCGGCCGGGAAAAAGGGAAGTGGCAGGAATTTTATGCATATCGCATCCCGTTTCCGTCACACTTTATCTCTCTTCCACGCTATTTATATGAGTTCTCCTGCTGTTGCTGCATTGCATTCATTTTGCTCACCCTTTTCATTCATAATAATCATAATATAATTCTATTACACTAACAACAACACAATACAGAACAGAATGTACAATGCTGATGATCATGATCAACATGATACGATGATGATAATAATAGAAACTGCTCTCTTATACTATTTATATTACTATTACCCTAGAAAACTTAGTGCTTCTTTGGAGAGCTACAAATTTAAACTAGATTTCAATTTGCATCGTCTCATATCAGCCTTCTGTATCGCGTAACTTGTAGCATTTATTATTGTATGGGAGCTCTTCAAGTGATCTTGACTGAGATGATGACAGCAACGGCAAAGATGACCCACTATCGCGTTGCGTATTCAAGCCAGTAAAAGTAAAAGTAAATAGTGATTCGGCAGAGTAGCGCAAAATCGTCATCATGCACGGTTTGCAAGCGAGTTAGGAAAATGGGATGAAGAGGCAAAGAGCAGATACGATAAGATAAATAAGATGATGATATGATAATAGTAAGCGGTGCGGGAAAAAACTTGGTGGTGGATGATGGAAGGATATCACTTTAATGGATTTTTTCTTGAAGTGGTTTCTTTTTTGCATCACTTCCTTTACATTATTATTTGCTACACAAGAGCATTTTTGACTGCTATGAAAGGGGTTACGGCGGATGGAGGAAAGAAAGAAAAAAGGCTAATAATATGATATGATAACTCATAACATTGCTACAAAATGTATATCAAATGTCGGCTGTCGGCTTGAATAGTAAACACTTTTTGGTGGATTTTACAGAGTGCAGCGATGACACATTTTATAAGATAGAGATACTGAATAGAATAAAATGCTTCTTTGCTGCTGTACGAACGAACGTGGATGGGAAATTCAGGACGAATGTGCGTAGTAAGCAAATTTATTGAGGTGGCACGTGAAACGGAGGAAAACAAGCTTACAAACAACAATGAACAGGCTTAACATGGGAGGTGAATTTGGACTGGTTTGGTTTTGGTATCCATAAATATCTGTTGAATTTACCCTTGACTGGGTTTAACCCACTTTCCCCGCTACGGGGTATGATTGTGTTTATGTGCGTCTGTTTCTGTGTTCTGCTTCGATACCCAAGCCTAATTCTTGTTTATCCATAAAATTTGCGTGTGCGTGAACATATTGAAGAACAGAACAGTATTCGGAATAGCAGCGAAATTTAAGAGATTCGACGAATACATTTAAACCGATTTCGTTCCCCTGTTTTGTGGTTTCCTAGAATAGTTAGGACATTGACACATAGATTCATAAATTTGGTCGAAATGAAAATCAGATTTCTGACAATATGGTCAAAAACAGAAGTAAATTGAATTATTACACATTTCAATCTGATTCCATACTGAATTTAATTTAATTCTATTGAAAATTCTCCCCTATTCATCACCAATGTATTGTGTTGCATGATCAAGTTAAGCATAGATCCATTGGTCCACAAATAATTTGATTTTTATCCAGTACCAAATTTCCTTGCGCTAAAAACAGCCATAAATATACAGCTTATTTTTCACACCAATTTTCCCACTCGATGTTATAATCATCATTTTCTCATCCGCTGCTCACAGACAATGAGGTACACTGTTAGTACACATTGAAAGCTACCAGTGCAAAATACAATTAGTCCTCAGATATTCGTCATTCCACCTGCCTACTCTACTATCCTCTTTCCCTCCCACACGTCTCCTCAGGCATACTCACTGCACTGCTACTACTGCTACAATCAGCACTCATTTAATTAGGCAACCATCTGGAACGCATTATGCGCTACTTCCATTGTACTCCCCATCTACTCAGCAGCATCCATCAAAAATCCGCTCCCACTTTTTTTCTACTCATTTCCCCGAAAAATGAATAGAGAATGCAGTGGCAGCAGAAGCGCCGGAGTAGACTTTTCATTCAATTTATAGATCCCTTCCAAAAACGAACCCACCAACCATCCGCTACACACAACCACCATCCAACAAAGCGTATTTGATTACTTCCTTTGTTTCACCAGAGCTCATATTATTATAGAATCATATTTAGATCTATACAAGCTTACTAGTACTAATTAGCATCTGATACTTGGCTCGTTTGTTTCACACCAAAACCAACTAGATTCCCTCAACCAATAGCACAATGCATGTATGTACATTAGTCCATTCGTTAGTTTTGTCAGCTTGGCTTGCTGAAGATAATCTTTTTTGAAAAAATATATATCAGTAAATTTCTCTACATTTACATTACTCAGCAAATGGTAGGTGGTATTTGCATTTTCATCCGAATTTTAGCTTTATGTCCAACCACAATTCCAAGTAGCAGAGCAGCAAAAATGGTTTGTTGTGTTTTCAAAACAAAAAAAGTTTCTACTGACTGGTTTTTTCTAATGAATACACTTCATACTAATTAATTTCACTAGCTTTACTACCACTGTTTTGTATTCATTCAGTCATTGGGATCATTAAAAAAACTTTATTTAGACGTCGACGACGATGATGGGGATGATGACGATGGTTATGATGAAGTATACTAAGTAAGTCTTCAGCTTGAAATTGGCGTAAAAAAATTCATAAGGAAGGAAGCAGGAAACCCAGATGAAATAAAGCTAGTACAACAAACCAGTGGAATAAAAAAGGAAGGATTAACAAAAGAAATAATATTTTATGAGAGAGATGCAGAGAAAGAGAGAGGAAAACATTAAATATAATGGGCCACTTCACTCAACGACTTTTTCCCGCACTCACTAAATTACACAACTTTTTTCATACATTTCCCCCTCTTTCTCCTTCTACATAAATGTTTTTAAAAGGGAGAAAGTAGTGTGTAATTAGAGTGCACTTTTGAATTCACATTTTGTTGCAAAAAAATAAAAGACTATATTTTCCCCTTTTTTGCACCAAGTAGTGGTCCATTTTCCATTAAAAGCCTTTACCATTGTAATGATAATCAACGGGAAAAACTTACATTAAATGTAAAAATATACATGCTTCACGTAAAAAGAAAATCCAAGTTTTTTTTCAATTCAGCAGAGAAAAATGGCACAAGAATTTAAATTTTGTTGAAAGTTTTGTTATGTTACTTGCTACCCATGAAAAAAATGTACATCACATCACACACGTTAGTTGGTTTCCTGTTGACTGATGCGGAATGGGTGGGCTTGCAAATTTGTAATGGTGAATACTGATTAGATAGAAAGCTCCACAAAAAACTTGTTGTTTTGCACACCGTGTATGCATGTACACAGTTTGTAAACATTTACTGCGAGTTTCACAGGAAAGTAGTAATTCAGTGTATGCATAATAATCACTACTACTCCACTTTACTTTGCTTTTAAATAATTTTTTTGTAAGTTTAGTTTAAAAGTTACAAAATGCTGTGAAAAACTCCCCATGG
>JAQFXM010004989.1:0-15883 GCA_034693345.1 Entomobrya multifasciata
GCTAGAATTGGGGTGCTGGATTTACACTTTTTGGGGTGCTGTATTTACGGGTGTGGGGTGCTGGATTTATATAGCCTAGTTTACTCTATCACTCTATCTATCTATGCATGCATGCATCGTACAAATTGCATCTTGCAATTTTCATCTTCTTTACAAGCTGCTACCTACCACCATACCATACCACCATCCACACTTCACCTGCCTTGTGCCTGCTGGTTATCTTCTCACATGTCTCGTGATTCCTAAATTCTAATTAGTCACCAATATTATTGTTTTTCGATGCAGCTTAACATCTTATCCCAAAATTGAACTCATGCTATTTACAGGCTAATTTTTATCTGTTTGGCAACAAGTTTAGCTCAGATTGGCATGGCATTCACATGGAAATTGTATGACGTGACGAATTTAAACTATCTTAAAATAACCTCTCTGTTTTTTATAGCATGGCAGCTTTTTAAAAGTAAATTATAGTTTTCAAACATTCCCAACAAATATGCAAGTTGTTTGCTGCGACATCTCTGTATCACTATCTCGTCTATCTACAAACATCCCAATCCTTCTTAACCAAACAATAAATCTCAAAAGAAAAGAAAAACAGCAAACGAGTTGCGCTTTGGTCGGATTTGTCAAGCTTTTTATGCAATACTTATTATCTGGCTTTTCTTCATTGTTTTTAATGGAACAAAAATTCCTTTGCATAGAGCATTGCTGGTGCCAGTGCCAAGACAGAAGCGGCCTGTAGAAGGGTTTCATAGTCAATAGTTAGGCCTTTAGGACTTTTACTCCATAAACATAACACACTCAACACTCTGCTTTTGGTTGAGTGAAGAGCAAGGGTTTTCCTTTCCATAAAAAACAAGAGGAGAATGTTTACCATGCGGTAAAAGTCAAAAAAGAAAGTTTCACTATACTTGTCTTTCTTTTTTCAGCAGAGTGGATAAAACTTAATGCAATTTCTCGTGCATTGCACTGACTGACTTGACTATTATCCAGCAGCGTTTACAATTGTTTGTATCTGTGTGCTCGCTGCTATGCTTTGATTTCATGTTTCTTTCTGACTGTCTAACCGAGAGTTTTGTGTGTTGTGCGTGTGTGTGTTTTATGTGGGCTCCTAAATAAAATCAACTTGCTTTTTTTTTACATTCTGACTTGACTGGAGCTGGAGAATTTTTTTTACTGATGTGGAGCGCTGGACAGGCATTGGCTGGAGGAAAAAATTGTTGCGGATATTGACCTAATTGCTACAGAGTCACTGCATTTTATTTATTATTAAGAGTGTTTTCTTGTAAAAAGAAGATTTTTTAGGGATTTTTTTGCTGTTGTTTGTGTAGAGTAGCTATTGCGGGTGTTATGTTAATAAGGGAATTTGCTTCTGGAGAAGAAAACAAAATGTTTGAGTGTAGTTTTTGGCTGATTGCTTATTTTTATGAGTAGTCGTATTTTAACACGGCAAGGCGTCAGTAAAACAACTCCATTGGTGAATCGGTGGTGGTGGTGGTGGTAGAGAGTAATCTTTTAAAGTATTATAAATTATAACTGTAATTGTCTTCATTGTGGATACCATAATTTACTGTTTAAGTACAACATGTAGCGAGGTAGATAAATAAGTCGCAATTTAAAAGTTGAGTTTAAAGTAGTGCCAAAGTAAATTGCGTAGTAGTTTTACAGAAAGCGTAGGAATCAACATTGAAGAGTAAGTATTTTTGGATTATTGCGTTGAAATATAGGTGTATTGTTAAAAACTTATTGTTTGTGTGATAATTGATGATATTTAATTCTAATTTGGTTTTTAGATGTTGAACCTTCTGATGACACAAATCAATAATACATGTCTTCAACTATGAGATTTCGAAGCTATGGCTGAAGTAGTAAGGTAATTTAAAGTAACAAATACAATAATCAGTTTTTTAAACTATCATGTAGTCTTTTAGTCAATAAATTGCATTTGATGTTTTGTTTGTTGGCATTGTGATTTCAGAAAGGAGCCTCCAGTTCTCATTGAAAATGTTAGTCTGATAATCAACGTCTACAATATCGGCCATGGTGACCTGAGTAGCAACTGTGGTCAGCCCTTGCAAAATAGGCTGATCGACGTTGCAAATTGTTCCAACTCGATTGAAGCTTCCTGTAGTCTTCAAGATTCCACTAATGGACTTATTAGAGAGCAGCAACCTGCCGTAGAACAGTTACCATTAGGCTGGATCGCATTCTATAGTGGGCTTGTCATTCCTTTTGGGCTCCAGCCTATTGCTCTGGAAGTTCCCACATTTGGAGGTATGTGCACAGTTTTAGCCAACTACAATCCCATGCATGTAGAGTTATTTTGGAACTTAGATGTAATTATTCTTTTTAACCACTGATTGCAGATAGAGCATTATGGAAAGAGATACGAGTTTGCCTACCTCCATCTCTTTTGGCAGACAATGAGACTGATTTATACTGTCCAGTATCATCATGCCGTGAAAGGTTATCCAGAAATAAATCGATGGACAGTCATATCAAGAAACATCTGGGTTTATCTGATAAGGAATCTCAAGTAGCAGTGAGTAATGGCGGCGGTGCGGGGCTCGAGGGATCACTTCCGTGTCCATTGTTTTATTATTGCCAAGATAAAAAATGTCAGTATTACGTCGAAACAGCAGAAAAGTCGTTCAAAGCATATAAAAATGTGAAACAGGTATTTTATCAATGCGCTTATCTACAGTATTCCTTTAATTTATTCAATGCACATTCCACTTTCACATTTCTATTTTTTTCTTGTCAAACAGCATTACCAGAAGGTTCACGCTCCCAAACTATTTGTGTGCGACTTGTGTCAACGGACTTTTTCAACCCATAAAGTATTGGAGACTCACAAATTGATGTGTGGGGAGAAGTACTCTTGTTCCACTTGCGATTTGTCCTACAGCACATTGGAGGCGTTGCAAACACACTGTCGACGAAAGGGGCACACATACGATTACAATAAATACAAAGATAAACGAAAGTAAGTTATTCGTCTGATGATTTTTTGCAATTTGCATTTATTTTAGTCATATATTTAACTATATTTCTGGTTATCTAATTTCCCTTTGCAGTTCTGTGAAGCAAGAAATGCAATCTCTACTAAAATCTACTCCGCCACCACCTGTTTCTCAAGCTGTTCCTACATCTGGTGGTGGGCGAAAGTGTGCAAAAACAGCTCGAAAGTTACCTGCACTTTTACCTAAAACAAGTACTAACCAAGTGTTCAACAGTATTCATACATTTTGTCAACAGGCTGGAGTGAAAGTTGACTATGGTTGTCAAACAGTTTGTACCGCATTTTTGCAAAAAGAAGCTCCTGTAGAAGCTCTTGTCACTTCTACAACCCCGTCATTCACTCACAAGAAACGGAAGAGTACTGACACTCAAACAAACATTGTCAAGTTTCGGGCTACTGGGCTGGATCAGAAACATAATGCAACTAATACAAATGTTGACTGGAAAACGGTGATCACTTCAGACTCTCAAACACAAACTTCAGATAGTTGCAGTGGCGATACGGTTGATTTGCCCCCATCCTTATCGCTATTGATGCCGGTCGCTACCGACTCTTCTTCCCATTTTAATGATGAGTTTGCTACAATCAAAATCTCAGAAACTTCCAATGTCACAACAACTTCCGCTGGAATTTTAACTGAAGAGCCTGGAAAACTTAAACTGGACGAAGATAATTTAATGGAAGCAGTTGTGAGCCAAGAAACTTGTACCTTTAACAAAAATGATAATGCCACTAATCTGGCAACATCAACGTCAACAATTAAGGTTGACAATGGTCCTAGCTTGTTCCCAGAATTTATCTCATTTTTGGAAGCCATTGACTCCGCAACACAAACAGATCCAGATATGTTTGATTACCCGATGGACAATGAGTGTTTGGGAATAAGAGGCTTATTTGATGACGAGCTCTCTGGAACAGAAAAGGAATCCTATGTTAGCGTCTCTTCAACAGCAAGTCAAACGGCATTGGAAAGTGTATCCACAAAAGCATTATCCGCGGAGGATTATGAAGCGCTGTTGAACACAGATGACAAGAAAATCACAGATTTAAATTCATTAAGTGAGTTTTTCAAAACGGTGGATGGGACGAGTATTAACTTGGATGAGTTGTCATCAGAGTCATCACCCTTTGTCAGTGGGCAAGGAACTAATGATTTTTGGCTGGATTGGGAACACATTGTTGAAGAGGTTTACAGGGATGGGGATGATTAAACTGGCTAGGATACATATTATAGTAACAAGTCCTAAAAATATATATTACTATATGGTAAAATATACAATATGTGTAATATTTGTTCCTTGTCACCTTTATGCGGTTGTGTTGATATAATAGAGCGCAAAAAATTGAGTCGCTATTTTGTATAGTTGCTACAAAAAGTATTTGCTGTTACTAAATAGGAGACTGATGCAGATGCAGTAATTTTAACTGAATTTCAAACGTACATACATACATACAGAATTTAACTGAGTGAGATTATATTAATGTCTGAATTGATTTTCTTTCCCTTTTCTTTCGTTGTCTATTATAAAAAATATTACACAATGTATTTGTAGATGTAACGAACGATCGCAGCTAAATAACCTAAACTCGAGATGATATCCCACCTATTTAGGGATATGGATACAGGAATGTTCGCAATTTGATAGAATGTAATGTTGTTGTTAAACTGTTATTTTAAACGATTATAAATACGAAAGTATAAACCGATATTTTATCGCAGTAACGATCATGGTAATCAGGTAAAAGTTAGTTTAGTTTAGATGTATACTTACCTTGAGTTGCTACTCCTTGTTATTATTATTATTATTAAATATCGAAAGCTATTACTAACTACTTACTACTACTAGTCAAAGCCAATATGCTGCACTGTAGCGTTTGGTGGTAAAACAATCAATCTTGTTTAATCTCAAGTACCATAATATGCAGATGTCCATTTTTGCAGTTCCTGTTATGTACATATATATAGTTATAGGAAGTGTTAACCCTTTGTTAATATTATTATTTGATTGGATTCACTTTTATCTGAGGCCCAATCGATGGCCCTTACTTGGTTCAGCACAGTTAAAAACAAATCAATACTTGTGTTCAACTTCGTATCTATCTTTTTAGCGTTATGTTTACAGTTCAACAAATAGGTTGTGAGAACTGATGCTTATTGAGAACCTTCCAATTTTATTTACCCTTCTGTAAAATATGCAAAGAAATATTTGGTGCATTAATTTATTGTCAATGTTGGTGCAAAAATGCATATTTAGCCTATTTAGAAATTTGTGTAGATAAGAGGTTGGGATTTAAGAGATTGCAGTTCCAAGATTGAATTTTGGTATAACTATCTTTCTATGAGAGGACTCCGTAAAAGTGAACTCAATCAATTATGTAGTTGTGTAAACTCTGTTTCGTGTTGTTTTGTTATCGGTAAGGTCATTTTGTGCACAGCAGCTTTAATCGTAATAACCTTTTTTATCTTATTTTGTTTTACACCTGTACAATTATACCTAGAAAAATGTTGATGCATTTATGTCATTATTTCTCTTACAGTAATTTTTATATTGTGATGTATTTCAATTTGTGTTTAAAATTAATAAATTGAAGAGCAAACATTATTCCAATTTCTTAGGGGAAAGCTCCAAAGTTTTTTTTACTAGAATAACAAATATTGGTGGAGAGTAATATTTCTTTGACTAAATTAGAATATTCCTACCGAAACATTCTTATATATTATTCAATTAGTCAATTAGTTTTGAAAAGTATTCAGATGAAGGTCCCATGGAATATGGAATTGGATTTAATGCCTGCTCTTCAACTGATACTCTATTCAACTACACTCCTAAAACATGTTTCATCATTTGTGAATTGTTTGTTTTATTCTTATTACATGAAAGGTTGAATAAACTTAAAATACTGTCTCCGAACAAAACATTAAACTGGATCGCTTATTATTCCAATATGTATTGAAACGAAATAAAAGTAGTAATTTCATACACACGTATACCAAACGGGAAAAATTCTCCATAACCTCCCTGACATGCATACTATAATTACTGTTGAAGCATTAGTTAATTTTTTGGGACAAATTTGCTGTCTCTTCCCAACATGAACCATTGACAAATATTTTCCTTGTCCTTACCGTTCATCAGCCAAGCCAATCATATATAGCTTTAGCTCAGTATGACCTTTTTACATAGCATCTCAGTTAAGATAATCCTAATTTGGTTTTTTTCCTTTTTACTCGAACGAAGCAATTTATTCAAGTGAACCCCGTCCGTTTTTCTTCTTGAGACAGTAAGTTTTTCGTAGTGGATGTTTCACTGTTTTTAACAATGAAGTTAAATCATTCACTCATAGTTTTGTAAAAACCAATGCCATGAATGAGCCATTTCAGTCGTGGTTTGGCAGGTAAGGAAGATATTTGTGTTTCGGTAGTACTTCTTGTCTTACTCGTCGCCATTTTCACAAAAGCTTACTACAGATAATCGTTACAATTAGATCATCGATAGACTCATCGTTAGTGTACTGAGTCAGTGAAAAAACATGGAGACCAACAGAACTAAACGATTTAGTACTTTCCAAGGTGCAACCAGACCAACCACTGCATTACCCCCCACCAGTAAACGAGGGGCAACTCCGTCCAAAACTGAAGCCAATGGACAACAGTCTCAAGCAAGACCAAAATTAACTGCTCAACAGCAGTTAGACATTCTGGAACGTATAGAAATAGGGGCTTTCATCAAGGGTGCTGGGTTAAAGCAGTTCTACCCACAAGCTAGCGCTCCAGTTGCAGGAGGACCTGGACCGTCCACCAGAAAAAATCTGCTGAGTGAATTTGATAAACTTCAGGTTTCTGGCGCATCAACAGCGGGACCAACACTTTCGTCTACCAAGCTCTCTGAAGCAACTGACAAGGATGATGCCACCGACGACATGAATCCTTGTGTCAATTTAACGCAATACGGAATCCATGAGCATAATCCGGATGCATATTCATGCATGGATTTGATGGACAGAATCATCGTTCTATATCAAATGAATGTTAAGGACTTGATGACTTTGTGCAAAATCCGTAATGAAGCAGCATTTGCAGAGCTTATGCCACCACAACAACTCAGTAAGGAAAAACATTGATTTTTATATTACACTCATTGATTTACTACCATATTTTTGTCATACGCACAATTATTTATGCATATTTTTTACATTGCATGCATATATTTTATGTACAGTGAATCTATTCTGCCGAATGGATGAGATCTCTCGTACCGTGAAGAAATTCATGAAAAAAACGGAAATGGAGCGTGCAAAGATGTTTCTTCCACCTGGGACGTTCGGTGGCCAAAGGGGAAAGGCGCTTGGCAAAAATCAGGAGGCAAAAGGTGAAATCCATGTTGATGTTCTGGATCAGAAGGATTTTTTCGATGCAGTAGAGAAAATTCCACGCTGGATGGAATACATTGAGGGTCTTCTGAAAAAGCTTGACACCATGTCAGATGAACGTACAGCCATGCTGAAGGAAGTAGTTGAAAAGACGGTAAGAAATTTTATGAATGCTTGTATGTCGTGCTCGTGTTTATGTTAGATTAAATTTCTTGTTTAGAAGAATAATGCACGCATACATTTTAATTTCAGTTAAAAGTGGTTGATGCACTTGAGGAGGGTCTTGTCCGAATGGAGACCAACGATGCAGCGCATCTCGACCTATGCAATAAAATTTGGGATCGCGAAGAGGATGATGCTACTACCGCCACTTCTAGTTCTGGGTATAGCCCCGTCTCTAATATAACTCCTTGAATTTTTCCTTATTTTTGGTCTTATGAAAAAGTTAGTTCTAACATAGCAATGCTATAAATTACAACTTTGCAAAATTTCTGGTCCGATTTACCGTATTTACCTAAACCTGTAGTCAATAATAAAATGAATTCTATTAGTTTCCAAATGTCATGTTTGAATATAAGCCTCTCTAATATTTTTATTTATACGTTTTTCACAATTTACTTATTTACATGCATAATATTTACAAAGAGTTTAATACAATAGCTAAAAGCTGCATCATTTCATCAATATTATTACAGATACGGGCAATATATATAACATTGAAGAAAAGTTGATCTAATACAGGTAGTCATTTAAACCGATAGGAATGTTCATTACCCTTGTAATTGGTGGCAAAGTGTATAAATTCCCGGACTGATCCACGCGAGACGATGTACTCTCCATTTCTACATTTTCATTAATTTCGTTGACATCTCGAGTTTCCTGTTCAGGAGCAGGGTCGGTGGGAAGAGGCTATTGAAAACATTTATAATCAATTATTATAAGCCGTTTGTTTTGTTCAACTAATTTTCCATATTAATTCCAGCTAGAAATTTTTAGACATGAAATATGCTTGACTTCCCCTGCATTAACCACCACCACTCATTATAATGAAAGTTTGTACATTATGCAATCATTTATTAGGCTATAAACAAACTATATACTATATAGTACCTCCTTCCATTGTTTTCTCATGTTTTTGGAGAATGTGTCAGAGTAAGCATCATTCCAGTTCACTGGAAGTTCTGATTCATGCTCCTCTATATGAGCTTGTTGGTCATACTGGGTCAAAATACAATTATGCGTTTCTTTGTTAGTTGCATGATAGAATAGCTATGTTACATACACATTTGCATACATTTTGTGGGAAATGTTTAGATTCATAGTATATTAGAGAATTTTTAATGTAATTTAACCTTTTTCCACTGTTTTCGCAGGAATTTTAGGTAAAAATGTTGCAAGTCAGCAACTGACACACATTGTTGTTGAGGCGACACACTGTTGCCCTAATGAAACCCACAACAAAACAGTAGGCACGAAAAGTTTTAATTTTTCTTTTACTATACTTCTACGATAGAAATTTTTAGTTATAACAAAGAAAAGTTAATAAAAGCATAAGTATTAATTAAACAAAATAAGAAGCGAAAAAAGTAAAGCGAGCTATTTTTTAAATGCTTATTTGTCATACTTACTTGCTGACTCTCCAATACAGAGTCTGGACTCTGGTAGCTATTCAACCTTGCAGATGGAGAACAATACTTTAGCAAATGAGAATAACTACACGGTTTATCGCAACATTCTCGAACAATGGTTCTTCTTGACCTCCTCCGTAATGCACGACGCGGTTGTTGTTGGGCCATTGTTGGAATATCGTTCTTGAAATTTTTTACAGTTCCTATTATTCAAAAAATATATTTTTTAAATTTTATTGCTCATTAAAAACAATAAATTACTTTCTTGTCAAGTTCCTAATATTGGTTCCCTTACCATCTGCCACTGTTCCAATGCTTCTGTTGATGACTGGACTTTGATTTTGACTAGGGTTAAAAAATTGGGGCACTCTGCCATTCCCACCGCAAACTGATATCAAAGCATCTCGCAGCCTACTCAAACAAAACCGTTGCTTTCTCTCTGTTGCAATTACGCGTGGTGAAATGGAAGAATTGTTCGAAGCCATTTCCGGTGCTTCTCGCTTCGCTATTTCTCTAACTGTTGGAGTTCCACTGGGAATGGCGTATGATGTTTGGTGAAAGAGAATACCCGACACAACTAAAAGCAGTGAGTGAAGTTTCCAGTGAGGGCTGAGAGACAACATTTTATCTTTTTTTAAATGTGAATTTGTCAACGTAAGCTTTTTTGAAAAACCACAAAACTATGAATTCTATCGGGTATACTTGAATGCTTGAATTATTTCAAGTTGACAGTTTCATAGCTCGGAATCAACTGAACTGATTTTTGAGCTGGTCTTCCAAGAATATCATTTCAAAAATCCTGCACCATGCTGATATATTGTGCAATTCATTTTGATATCCCCGTAGCCGATTTTTGTGTGGCCACTGTTTCGAGCACGACAAATGCATTCGTGATCGATAATCGGTACCATGATTTGAAGTGTACTTCCAAGAACGAAAAGTATTTTTTCCATCTTTACATCATATATGCTTTATTAACTTTTAGTGAACATTTTGATGCATGATTAAATTTACAGCCATGACGATTTATATACATGTATGTTATATAATGAATTACTTTTGAATTTATTTAAACCCTACTTTCATTGATGAATGCTACTATGCAAAGTTGACATTCTTTTTATGCACGTGACTGCAAAGTATAGTCATTTATAACTAATTTCTTTAACGGATCTTCGGTTCACCGGAAATGTAGCAGAGGATTTAATTTGGGATGCTAAGATAAATATTTGAGCAGTTCATTTTACATGTTTAAAAAATGATGTTTAAAACCGAGCAAATTTTTAGCAATAATGAATAAGGTTTTTAATAATTTTTCCAGATAATTTTAGATTTAGTTAGAGTTTAGGCATATTAAAGCATGTATACAAAAAATTATTGCTTTCGACAAAATGATATACGGCTAATCCGTGCATGTAATATGAAGTTCTATGAACTTAATGTCCATATTTAAATTATACATTTGGGTTCATTAAACGATTTGAAATTGGGCGATAATAATGTACAATGATACGTAATTAATAGAATCCATTAAATATCACGTACATTGAAATATAAAATTATTTATTGACTATTACAAATCAAAACTTTTAAAGTTATAAATCCATAAGTGCGTGAACTGTAAAGAAACTAGGTTTTACGATGCCCCATGAGTCCTGATAAGTAATTAAAATGGAATCACATTACTTTTTCCAAGATTCTCATCTAATTGAAATATAGTAAAGTAAGTCGTATGCATACATTTGTATTAATGTACACATGTAAAAAACTTGAAATATAGTGTATTGTGTGAAGCTTCCTTCCAACTTGAATGGGATTCTTCAGTTCATTTTTAATGAATGCTGCGTGCTCTGTGAATCGACAGGTGAAAAACGTTGAAAAAAAGCTATGAACTGAGCATACTCACTTCTCAAGCAAGTTAATCATAAAACTATGAAAGATCTATGTAACAAGTTGACAAACGTGTAAATTTCTACGTAAAGCATTTTTTCTCATGCAGCATGGAAAATCGGACACATGTAGCACCAGCACCAAAGCCCCCTCTTTTCATTCATAATGACCTTTTTAAATAAAATCTTCGCTGACGTGACATATTTCATCAGAAATACTATTATCCAATTTCTCAAACAATAAAAAAAGATGATAAAAAGCATTTTCAATATTCCATTAAAATAAATACTTGAATGAAAGTCATGTACCATTATAAAATGAAATGTGACGTGATTAATAACTGTTCTGTATATAATTGGTTGACATGCTAAGCTAGAGGTTTTAGATGCATAAATTAAAAAAGGAGAACGACCTATAATTTACGTGTAGCAAGTCAAAGGCATTTCATATAATTTATGGAAAATGAATTATTTTGTGAAATGAACACTGCAAGCTAAGAGCGGATATGGATTTGAATTGCACTTTACACTTGGTAAGAAGTTGAAAAATATCTTATTAGTAGAATAAATCATGTAAACATGAGGTAAATAAGTGCCAGAATTCAAATAAAATGTAAAAATGAAAGCCGGCTGCGCCGGCGTAAATACACTTAATCAGTTGACTAATTGTAATAGATCAATAAGTATTTAGCGTTATCATCCTTAGAAGTATAAAAGTGAACAAAGTAAATCTGCTCTCGGAAAACAATAAATAAAAAAATAACTACCAATCATTTAAGGTTATAAAACATATCATTCGAAAGATAAAATTGTGCGAATAGTGACAGTGGTGGTGTTGTACCAATTTTCTTCAGTTACACGAGTTACATTTAGTGTCAATTTTTCAGTGTCAGTGTCAGTCTAGTGAGCAAATATATATACATTTTTTACATACATATATACACACATAATTGATATATCGTATCTATAGTATCTATAATGGCTCATAATAACGTACCTAAGGGAAATGAATTAAGAAGAAGCAATGGAAATCTAGCAAAAGATCCAGTACACACAAATACCGAATTTCAAAGCATGGAAGAGAGCTTGAAATCATTCATGAAGTTGCAGTTTGACAGTTTAAATCAAAACTTGAACACAAAGGTAGACGCACTAGTTAGTAGAATAAACAGTATTGAAAATGTGGTGAGTGAAGTGAAATATGAACAAGTTGCATTAAAAGATATACAGAGGGAATCGAGAGAAGAACATAGCATCATGAGTGAAAGACAAGAAGTTCAAGAAGAAAAAATGAATGTGTTGAGAGACGATATGTGTTATTTTAAGGATGCTTATGTTGACATCATTGAAAAGACAGAAAGATTGAAGAGAATGACGAATATTATCATTCATGGTGTTCCTGAAAATAGTGATGCATTGCATACTATAACTAAAATCTTAGGTATATTATGCCCACGCAACTCACTATATATACGGGAGTTTCGTATAGGCATAACAGCTCCAAATAAAATTCGTCCTGTAAAAATCAGGCTGGCAAGTGCAAATGAGGTTGACTCGGCAGTGTATAGAGCAGGTTTGTTAAAAAAGAGAGAAGAGTTTAGTGGTATGTATGTGACGCGTGATTTAACACCACTACAGCAAGCAGAGAAGCGAAAGAGAAGAGAAGAGTGGTTTAGGCAACAAGAGCAAGCACAGAGCAAAGCATTAACCGAAAATACACACAGCACAACAACAACTACTAATCTACCTCCTCTTTTACCACCTCTTGTCACGTTAGATGATACCTGTAGCACACAAAATGGTATTTCATACACTTTTGGAAAAAAGTTAACACCGAGCAGAAAACGGAATGCTGGACAGATGAATGGCAGTGACAATGTGAATGATCCACAAGTTCTCAAGCTAAGAAAGCAAGCAGATTTTATGCATGAGTCTAGTCCTGATATTACCGATTTTAATAACATTACTGATATCTGACTACCCAACAAAACTAACATACACATCACACATCTTAATATACAATCAATCACCAACAAATTCATACATGTAAATAATATGCTTGTAAATTTTAACATTGACGTGCTCTGTCTAACAGAAACTTTTTTAACAAATGACAAAACACTCCCTCCTATACCAGACTACACTTTCTATAGGATGGACCGTTCGCAAGAACAGTCCAATAAAACTAAAGGAGGAGGTGTTGCGATTGCTGTGCACAGCATTTTAAACTCTAAACTTTATAACCTAAAAAGCATAGAAAACATTAAAAATACATCGTGTGTTGAGTGCATTGTGACGCGTGTAAATAGTGAACACAAGAAAAGTATCATCATAGCATGTATATACAGGCCTCCTAAATATGACATGACGACTATCAAAGCAGATATGGAAGCGATAAAAGTTATATGTGATGAGTTAAGTAAGACTGACAGACTGTTTATATTGACTGGAGATTTCAATCTCAAACATGACTGGTGCTATAGCATGCTTGAACATGTTATGAAAAGTTACAATCTCAAGCAAATTGTAACAAAACCTACAAGAGGCACATCATTACTGGATCTCATCATCACTAACAAACCTACGATGTGTATAAATACAAATGTATACAATCCTCATTTATCGGATCATTCCGCTGTAAGTACATACCTCAACATACAAAAACCTAAGAAAGAGAGAATATCATTTAAGTATAGAGATTTTAAGAGTATTAACCTTGATAGCTTTTTTACTGAAGTGAATAAATGTATGCACCAGTTAAACCGTAGTGATGACATTCATTCAGTTTTTGATGAGTTTGTACAAGCTTATACACATATTGAAAATAAACATGCACCACTCAAAAACAAGACTATTTACAAGCATTCCAAGGTTACAAAGTTCAGTGAATATACGAAGCATGAAATATTCAAGCGCAATCAGCTATACAAGCTATCTCTTAAATGCAAATCAAATATTTATCAAGAACTGTATAAGCAGCAGAAAAAACTTGTTAAAAAGCTTATGCATGAAGACAGTAAAGCGTACATTCAGTCAAATGTGGATAAACTAGGAATCTGGCCTGTTCTCACTAAACTACTTAAACCTAAGAAAAAGCATCACATACCTTTTACTGCAGATGAGATTAATGATCACTTTACGAATATATGCAACAAGCCCATTACATCCAATCCTACACCTTCTCTGCCTGAAACTACGCACGTTGACAAATTCAATGTTGAAACGATTACCTCTGCTGAACTATCTTTTGTATGGCGCAGAATGAAAAATAAGCAAAGTACGGGCACAGACAGTTTAGGTATGTCAAATTACATGTTCAACTTGCTTATGAAATCAAGTAATTTTCGTGAAGTGCTGATGCATATACTCAACTTGACAATATCGAAGTGTGTAGTTCCTCATAAAATGAAAATAGCCAAGATTATAGCCATACCTAAATGTGATAATCCTCTCTCCCTGAATGACATGAGACCGATCAGCATACTTCCAGTGATATCAAAGGTGCTTGAAAAATGTGTTTACTTGCAATTGAGACGATTCATCACTACAAATAATATACTGTACACACATCAATATGGATTTCGACCTGGACACAGTGCGGAGCATGCAGAGCTCTATATACTCGATAAAGCCAAATCAGCGCTCCAAAGAAAAAACATGTATGCCATAGTTTCATTGGATGTGAAAAAAGCCTTCGACACTATAAACAGAGACATACTTTACATGAAGTTGGATTCGTACAATATTAGTTCTGAGTGGTTTAAAGCATATATGAATGAAAGGCAACAATATGTGCAAACTGATAAGGGCGTGTCAAAAATTTCAACTACATTAAGAGGATTAGCACAAGGAGGATGTATGAGTAGTATTGCCTTTGCTTTATACATAAATAACTTATACCAATCTTTACAAGACAGTGAGCTAATACTCTTTGCAGATGACAGCCAAATATGCAGAGAAATAGCCTCAGATAACATTACATGTGAAATGACTAGTTTACAAAGTGACTGTAGTAGTATTGTGGAATGGTTTACACATAATGATTTAGAGCTAAACCCAAGCAAAACTGAACTCATAGTCCACTCTACAAAAAAGAAACAGAGTATTGCTCTACAACAAAAAATATATATTAATGGGCATGAAATATTGTGCAGTGAAAAAGTTAAGTCTCTGGGTCTATTTAAAGATCAGTTACTCTTATGGAGCACGCATACTGAGCAACTTATGAAAAAAGCGAACAAATCTCTATGGAAATTAAGATGTCTGAAACCCCTACTCACAACCCAACAAATGAAACTCGCTATAGAAACGCTATTACTCACGCAAATATATTATATGTGTGGTGTATGGGGTGAAACATCTAAAAAAAATCTGAACTATATAAATAAGATTATCAGGGATGCATATCGCCTACTCACTGACAACGGCTCCTCAACTAGTAACTGTGAATGGTTATACATAGATGAGATGTATAAATACAAAATGCAACTGCTTTCCTTTGCTTCTTTGAATAAAACATCTCCGTCTGCTTTTCATGATATTGTGAATGAAACAGCAATAATGAAAAAGCAAACCAGATCTGGTAGTATCAGTTTTGTTAATAGTGATGCATGCAATAGCTACCTTCAAAAAAATGTGACAAAGTTTTGGGCTCAACTCAGTGAAAAAACACGCAGTAATAATAATTTGGTGCTGTTCAAATGCAATGCAAAACTTGAATTGATGATGAAAAGGGAAAAAGCAAATAATGAATGTGATAGTGCTTGTATTGACGATGTGTTGGAATATGTGAGTCTTCTGTATTTAAGAACAGCCACTACAAACTAACCAAACAACATAATGACCCAGGGCGGGGCGTTGTTTGTTGACATCAATCAATCAATCAATCAATCAATCAATATGGGAGCAAAGTGCTGCCCTTCCAAACTCCTCCACTGTGGATGTATTCCAACTCATTTTTCTCAAAATTTTAC
>JAQFXM010004990.1:0-15872 GCA_034693345.1 Entomobrya multifasciata
CCAGTAATTCTCATTTAATATGATTTTAGTACTATCGATTACGTAGTTTTTGCTGGTACAAAAGCTTTTTGAAATAACGTTTTCAGTTTTGAAAAAATTGCATTTCAAAAATGTACGAGAAGTGGTTAGACGCACCTTATTACCTACCTATTCCACTCTATACATTTTCCTTTCCTTTAAAATCATTTTCCAAAGTCGATAATCTACCAATTTTGGTGTCTAGCCCTAATACTATTTTTTAAATAACAGATTTAACTAGCTAAACTATAATTCAATTCACTAAACAATTTTCGGCACAATAAAATACACTCATAAGAAATTTGAATCGAGTCAATATCGATTCGATTAATGCACATTAAAGGCACGCAGTAGCCCAAGTTTATGGGGACGGAGATTCTTCAAACACTGTTGTTTCGCTTTCATCAAATGTTTCGTCTTCCAAGTAAAGACTTTCGGTTTTCTTCTCCATGTCCTTGACTTCTTGAGAAAGCTGCTCTTGATTCTTGATTGCCTCTTCTAGATTATTCACCATGTCTTTCTACAAAAATCAAAATGCAAACAGATTTAGTTTTCACTCAATCGCACAAAAACTCAAAAAATTATAATTTTTAAAATACTGCCAATAAACTTACAAATGAATCAATCTTAGCCTCAAGTTTGAAATCCGTCGAGTCTTGCTTTATGTATGAGTCCAGCTTGGTCATAATTTCACCTAACTTATAAAAAGAATTAATGATCTCGGAATGATGTTCCACATCACAATGAATGACAGGTGGGGTAGGTCCTTTAGTGGGTGGAGGTGGCATGAACAGCTTCATATTTTCTGTGGCATTCCCACGCAGGAACTTTTGAATGATTTTTTGTACTCGGTCCAATGATTTAAAAAACGACACTAGAATGAAAAAAATATTACTTCTCAATCAAAGAATAAAACAATCCCAATTACGTAAAGCGTCAAGTAATAATGATTGAACTCCAACACAAACGTACCCATTTTTTCTTGCGGCAGCAGCTCCTCAAATTTGCTAGCACACCGAATATCAGCTAATTCCTCTAACTTTCGACAGTAATTTTCTCTCTCTAACAACACCTTGTCCAACAACTTAATGTAATCAGGTAAGCTATTGTACTCCTCAGTCTCAGGAATTTGACCTGCAGGAACTGGAACCTCCAACGAAGTCACATCCATACCTCCCACAGCCGTACTTGAAGAGATAATTGAGGTTCCAACAGAAATTAGCGATTCCATTGAGCCACACCTACCATTTCCATAATTTCTAGTACTGCAAGCAATCGGATCCTCTGATGCAAATGAAGAGAACAAATTTTGTTTACAGGGAAGCTTGCTAGCACCTCCATTGGAATACTCTGCGTAAAACTGACTTAATCCAACCCCTTTCTGAAAGTTTCCGGTTTCCAATCTTTGGATTATATCAAGCTGTTGTTGAGCAGTTAATTTAGGCTTCACAGTAGTTCCCCCACACACCACTTTTGATTTTGCGGCTGACCTTGGAGTGAAACCTCTTCGAGCTCTTGGAGCTGACGACTGGGCGGATGGGGGTGGAAACCTCCCTCCACTTGTAGGAGTTCCTGCAGCTCGGGATCGGGGTTGAAATGGTAGGCTCATTTTAACAAGTCGATACAAAATATTCAGAGGGAAAATGAACTGCTTTTTCGAACAAATGGAAATAGCATTTAATTTTACAATGTTATGATATGAAGTGATATGACTTTACTGATTAGACTACGCCTAAAATATCGGTTTTAAAACTTTCAGAATCAAGCAAATGAGTATACACTACAGACTACAGACAACAGAGAAAAGACAGTTGTTGGTGGTTTGGTTCTTGGTTGTTTTGTTTGTGTTATGTTGCAGGATTGAAATGTTGACAGAACAGAAAACCGCTGGTTGCTCAGATCTTTGTCTCTTCAACTCAACATAGTATCAAGTCACCCCAATTACAATGAAGCTAGTCAGGTTCAGATCTCTGAATAGTTGAATGCATGAAGATGAAGGCATGAATTCATGCATACTTGTACTTGTATTTCGTGTAGAAATCTTTTTTTAGAGATTGAATTCCCTAGAGTGTGGGTGGATGCTTTTTATGTGAACTACACTTTTGACAGGAAATACATGGTTGATAGTATTAGTGTAATTCCTAGCCTCCCCCATACATCGTTGACTTCGTTGAGCATTAATTTTATGCAAAAATTTATTATATGTATCGGCTTTTAACATGTCGTGTCGTCAATTTTGATAATACATCGTGTACTTTGTCGAATTGCAAGGCATTTTCATTTACTATACAATAGCTTGAATGCTTTTTAAATCGTTTGTCATGTCATGCATTCCATCATCCCATCCCAACATTTTAGGTTTTAGCACGAAATTGATTTCCTGTTAAGAATTACCACTATAATTTAGTTGATCTTGCCAAAAAAAAAATTGTTCAGTACAATTATTTCTTTCTTTTTCTTTGATACATAGTTAATGCATATTTTTTATATTAGTTTCATTACATGTTAAAGCCAGCAATACGTGACTATTCCTGGAATGTGTTTTTGGCTGTATTAAATGTTATATATTTTTGCTAAATTATGAGCAATACATTTTCACTCCAGCATATTATGTAGTAATTCTAGTACCAAAAAATTGTGTAAGACTGAGTACTATACTGATGTATCAACTGGAATAAAAATGGCATTATATTCTAACTTTCATGGATGATGATGGAGTAGCATTTGTTATAAATCCTCCCCCTTTTGTACTTTTGTTACATGTACCATTTGTAAAAACGCTTGCATCATATCATGATCATGATCTAGTATTAATATCGCATTGAATTATTTTCATTTAAAAATCGTATTAACTTTTACTGTTTATTAGTTGATCATTTAAAAAAAATAGTTTTTTATAAGTACAGAACTTTACAGCAACATGGGTGTCCAAATTTTTATAAATTTTGATGATCCGTCGTGTGTTTTTAGACCTGGAAATTTAATAACTGGCAATGTTACCATTAATACCAGTAGTCAGATTCAAGCTACAGGTAAACTCATTTGTTTTAATTGGTTTTCTCATCACAATACAAATACGTAATAGGATTTCTGTATCTAGGTCTCACGCTAAGTTTTCACGGGGATGGATTAGTGCATTGGACGGAAATCGAAAGTAGACCAAGAGAAAGAAGAAATTCGTTTTCTGGCATAAACCAGGTATACTCATCCCAAAGTCACAATAATTTGCATCCACCTGCCCATCTCCCAGTTATTTTTAATCATCCAACAATTCATCACGAAAACCATCATCATAGACACCGACACCACCATCATGAACACAGTAGCGATCATCAGACAGAAAATATTTCCTCACGCAAAGAGTACCGTAATCAAGAAACTTACATCCAATCTATAATGGCTCTTCCTTTCGGAATGAATCTTGGAAATTACTCTTCTGGAAACTTGATTGAATTACCGGCAGGCTACTTCCAACAAATTCCCTTCACCTTTCAACTACCCCACAGCATTCCAAGCAGTTGCAAGCTGGCTCATGGATCCATAAATTATTTCGCTGAGGCTTCTTTGAAAGTCAAACATTCCTTATTGGTATTTTCAACGGAAACCAGTAAAACTGCCAAAAAGAAGTTTACCGTTTTGGGGTCATTAGATCTTGCTACTGTTAATGATGCATTAAGCCCAGTTCATTTACAGAAAGTGGCACAGTTCAAAAAGGGATTATGTTGTTGTGTCAATGGTGAAGGGGATTTTCTCATGGAATTGAGATTGGCAAGAACCGGCTTCGTTTCAGGAGAGCCTGTAATTTTCTACTTGAATTTTTTAAATGAAACTGAAGCTACGATTAAGAAAATCGAAGCTTATTTGAATCAAGTATGTTTTCCTATAATAAACTATTTTTAAAGCATAAATACATTATAGGTGATTTATTGACCAAATTGTGAATTTGCACAGGAAATCAAATACATAACTTTTGGAAAAGAAAAACTCTGTTCCACTCGACTAGGCACGGCTGTGTACAACTCAAAAGTTTATCCAGGTAGTACAGGTTCGTGGAATGACCAATTGCGAATTCCTTCAGATGCACATCTATCAGATCTGGGAGGATGTAGAATCATTCGCATTAAATATTTATTGAAGGTATGTTATAGTCTTTAACCAAAGTGTTCGATGAAATCATTTCTAATTTATATAATTTTCAATAGTTGAACTTTTTACTATGCTTGTTTGTTTTTTATAGGTGAAAGCAATTGTTGCTCTATGCAGGAATTGTGAACTTGAAGTTCCTATCACAGTCGGTACTGGTTCTTCGCCTCCAGTCTATCCATAATTTATAAAAATGTGAAGTTTAGTTTGATGATCAGAGTAATAAATAGTTAATTGACATTACATGCATATTATGTACATGTGAATGAATGTGAGATAAACGTTTTAAAACTATTTTTTGGATAAATTGATTACACTTTCAACTTCAGGTTTTAGTACTCGTTATCACCGTCAAGTTATCATTAAGTTCGAGCAAAGCGTCATACCTGTCCTGTATTGTAAACTGCACTATTTTTAACTATATAGATATACGTATTAGCAAAGCATATTATATGAATCCGCAAACAAACATTAATTATCTTATCATTTTGTATATTGAATTTCAGGTGTGTGCAATTATATGATTTGTATATGCATTAAACTTCCATGTTATTCATGGAACTCAAAGGTGAGAGAACTGAAAATATTTCTGCGCATTAATAAATCATTCACGTTTTAATTACCTTTTTGTCATTTAATGATCTACTATAATTCTACATTCAAAGGAAAAATATTGGTTGTTGTGTCCCATGTTGCAAAATAATAGTTTAAGAACTGCTCAATAATTAAGACCGGCAGTATGAGCCTCAAATTATCTATTAACTTTGATAATGAAGAATCAATTTATTACCCGGGGCATATAATCCGAGGAAAAGTTACACTTGAGAATGATGCGGAAGTAAAAGTAAAAGGTAAATTGCTAGCTGAATTTATAAAGTTACCTAAAATTTAATATACATACAACATTGTATCGTAAAATTTCAACACATTTTTTGACCTACTGGTTTTATAAACAGGGCTTACATTAACGTTTCTCGGTGAAGCTGACGTGTATTGGACAGAAGCGGAGGTTAGAAGTGACACAATCTCGCCGTACAATAGCCGTAATAGTTCACAAGGTCAAACACAAAGGAGGCGACATGTGCAAAAGGAGTTTAGGAATCAGGAGACTGTGTTATGGCACGAAATTTTACTATTTGGACAAGGTAAAGCAGACATTCATATTATTTCTTAAACTCTTTTAGACGATTATATACATGCACAATTAAAAGCTGCATGTGAGGAAACTTTGTCATATTTAACTCCAGGAGAAGCCGAAGGTGGAAATGAATTTACGATTAAACCAGGAATTAAGGATTATCGATTTGAATATCAACTTCCCCCACATGGGATTCCACCGACATACACAGCGTCTCCATTCGGTTCCATAAGATACACAGCGGAAGCTAGATTAAAACGGCCCATGTTCCGTTATGACAAATCAGTAAAAGAATTTAGTGTGAAAGGGGTTACGGATTTAAATCTAGTTCCCCGAACATTACACCCCATCGGCGCTAATGAGAGAATAGATGTTGGTTGGGTATGCTGTCCAAGTGGCTACATGACTATTGACTTCCAACTACCTAAATCCGGGTTTCTTTGGAACGAAGTGATACCATTCACACTGTCCATTGTGAATTTAAGCAGTACTTTCACACATCAAGTTTGTGTGGCTTTACAACAGGTTGGGATGTAATGTTTTGAAAGTTGTTCACATGCAGATTACTTACTAATGTATGTATTCCAAAATAGGAAATTCGATTTCACACATTCGACCGAAGAAAGACAATTTCATCCGATATACAAGTCATTTCATGCGAACCTCTGGTGGAACCCTACGGCGTGGCTAGGTGGAATGAGAAATTCGTTATTTTGAGAGAGTTGCCACCAAGTACACTAGCTGGATGTCGAGCCATTACTTTTAATTATAAAATAAAAGTGAGCATATTGAAATTATAATGATGATTTTGTAACACGATTTATTTTAATGTGCAAATTGAAATGCATTTTTTAACTGCCAATGAATTTTAGGTAACTGTCAAGACGTCAGAAGAGACTTGCTTCCTCTCGTGTCCAATTTTTATTGGAAATGAGCCTTACCCACTTGAATCTATTATAACGCCAACGCGTGATGTGGATAATTCTATCATTCAGCAGCCAACACAATTAGAGTATAATCCTGCATTAAATCCTTTCTTACAACCAGAACGAGAGAATGAACTTCATACCAAAACCTTTAAGGGACATGAAGTCAGGATTGCGTATGTCGATGACGATAGTGACCCTTAAGACGGTCTTCGTACGAATTAATAGACATACTAGTTTTTAGAACTTTTTTGTTAATCTTGAACTCAATCAGCATTTTCGCTTTAAATTCGGTTTAATTGTGATATATTGTAATTTATATTAAACGTTTCAGCAAAAATACATTCATAAGCTGTTTTTATATTAGAACTTATAAAATGAAGTGTAACGAATTGTCTAATTAAATACAGTCGTAGTTGTGTTGTAAAATGATTCCATTTCTTCAGAATTAATTTCTTCAGACCCAAATGAAGGTGGAGGTGGATAAGTAAAGTCAGAATAATTAAACATACATTCTCCTAAAGTAAGTGTATTAATATAAAAAACGACGACGCATATCCCATTAAGTATATAACCGTTTGTAATCATTTCCCATATGCTAAAGTCTCCAGCAGCAAAAACAATTGCATTTACAGGTGATGCTACCGGAAGCATAAATGCATATGACGCCGTTACGGCGGCAGGAACAGAAAGGTAGAGGGGATGTATCTTCATTTCACGAGACTGTATAATCAAGCCAAATAAATGTTCATTTGTATATTTAATTTTTGCCGTTTTAATTTCTAGTTACTGGTCCCAAAATAGAACTTTTTCTACTTACAAGTCCAAGAAGTACTGGAAGTATAACGCTTGCACATGCAGTATCTGTAGAAGATTGGAAGGAAACCATTAATTGGTATTTGGTAAATGTTTAAACATGTTGGTGTAATGATTAATTTTTAAAATTGTTGTCATTTACTTGAAACAACTTCCGTTACAAATGCAGTTATGACCATCACAATCAAAAGAAGAACAGGTTTTGGTAAATCATGAAGCATGTATAGTTCTTCTCCGAGCCATTTGGATAATCCTGTTCTCACGACGGAATCACCTATAGCATACCCACTGCCCAAGAGTAACAAAACGCCCCAGGGTAACTTTTTCGTGACATACGACCAATCCAATAGGGCTTCACAACGTACGCCATCCTCTGTGGAAAATAAGGCATTCATAAAATTTTTTAAAAATAAAATTTTGAAATGAATGTATTCTAGAGGAAAAAATTAGCCAGCATACTTGATGTCAAAAAAGCCCAATTTCTTGGAATTATAAACAGCAAGAGGGCACCAAAGAGAGCAGCAGTAGAATCTCCTGTCTGAACATCGGACACGACCTCATGCCATCCGCTGAATATCTGAGGGTCGCGAAGAATCCAAAGGAAAACAACAAGAAGGAAAACTGTCGCCACTCCAATCTCATGAAACGTCATTTTTCCTAGCTTTTTGTACTCATCAATTAAGTAACTACGTACTTGTTTCTCCTTCCATCGCTTGAGCGCATGTTTAGCTTGATCTTGTGGATTCTTTGAGAATTTTGGAAAACCACAATATTTAAAATTAAGGTAAAGCCATGCAACTATATTGTTGACAAGCATGGGAGGTAGATTAAAGGCCATCCATGTGAAAAATGTCATTTCAAGATATTTTCCATTTTGTGATATGTCATAACTGTAAAACATACAATAAATTTCAATTAATTAATGTCATTTTTGCTTCTGTATTAGCATGAAGGAAACTTATACACTTACGAGTAAGGTTTAATAACTTCCTTGAAAACTTTGTTTGGTCCAGTTCCTGTAATCGTTGCCGTCCTAATGAGCATACATATAAGATGTCAGTTAAAACCAAGTTAATGAAACATCCATCTACCTTAGATGTTTAACAGGACATTTTAGTTTACCCTCCAATATTAGCTGCGTATGCTAGAGCAAACAAATACATGTTTTTTATTTTCCTCCATTTTTCTCTTTCCTTCATACGTGTTCTTTCGATTTCATCACAACATTCCGATTCTGTTGGGGATGGCAAATCTACTGTCATCTCATGTCGCCCCGCTTCGATGGAACAAATTGAATTCCTCAACGATCTTGGAACTGCTGGATACAAGTTACCGTCCAAATTGTCCAAGGTCAAACTAGGTTTCCTAATGCCAGATATTCTTTCAGATTCCAGCTCTCTGTGAACTATTGTCAATGAACGAGGGGACAACGGTTTTGGGATATGATTATCATTAGGCTGATTATTATTGTTCTCTTCAACAACCCGTGGGTGGTGTCGTGCATTAATGTTGTTACGTCTATCCCGAGATCTTGAATCACCATTTGAACGATGACCTTCCAACACCCCCAAAGTACTTCTGCTCTCATTCGCTGTGCCAATATTCTGGCCTGTTTGACCAGCATGATGAGAACTCAGTGCTGTATTTGAAAAGGTCCTTGATGTCCTTCGTTCATTGTTGTTGGTTTGTGTAGGATTTGTTGCATTTCCATGAGCTTCTGTAGCGTCTGTTACTTCATGTATTTCATCAACAATAGCCGCAATGATGGGAACAATCATTGTTGTACAAGTTGTATTTGAGATCCACATTGAAAGAAAACTAACGACAACCATAATGCCAAACATCAGTCTTCTTGGGGAAACACCTACAATAGTGATGAGTCTTAAAGCAACTCTTCGATGGAGATTACAGTATTCGACAGCAAGTGCAACGATAGCTCCTCCCAAAAATATCGTGTTGGATTCCTTCATGTAGCTTTTCGAAACGTTTGCTACAAAGTGAACCATATGTAAAAAATCTTAAATGTGTAATGATTGCAATTGGCGAATGAGTATGTGATAATTCCAGATTAAGTATTGATTTACTATTAATACTCTACCTGAGTCGTCAATTCCTAATAACGGAAACAAAACCAAAGGAAACAAAGACGTGATCGGAAGTGGAATGATTTCTAAAGCCCAGTATACGGCCATCACCAAAATAACGTATGCGAGTTTAAATTTCTGGAACAAGTTCATAAATGTATTACTAACAGCATGCTTTCCATTTCATTCATAATCAAATCATTTTTATTTATTTATTAAATTGAATGGCAAATTACCGGAGATTGTTTCAAAGAAACATTTCCAGCATCTTCATCGTTGCTGGAATCCTCATCTCCGTCTTCATTTACGTCACTTAGCTTGTATGCGTCTGATGGAATCATTTCTTCGTCATCGACGAATAATACTGGTAAAAGAATTAGTGGCACAATTACTGCCGCAAAAAACTTCCATGACCTTTTCAACCGCAGTTTGAACCCCGCCATGTTTATCCATCTATTCTTAGAATTTCTAAATATTCTAACCGTTGAACGTTTGGTTTACTTAATCAAAATTTGATGGAAGAAGTGGCACACAAATTAAACTAGTAAGTAGCTACTAGCGCTGTTGATGCATCCATTAATTTAGAATGTAAACTTTCGGCGTAGTAGAAAGACTTGGAGATTCTAATCTAGTACAGGTAAGTTACTCGGCTTTAAATGCTCGTAAAATTTATTGTTATCATTTATCTTAATTTAAAAATTTAAAATATTGCATATAAATCATTTCATACATTGTTCAAGCCGTGAAAGCATGCATACATGTGATATTGTAATCCTGAACGCATGAACAATATGACATTACATGAACTTTTACAAGGATAAATTTAGCTGAAGCACGTAGTAAAGTGTTGCAAAAAGTTCAAACTAATTTTAAGTTACATAACTTTAAATATACAATTGGGTTTTTTCTCATTTATATCAACCGGATACTTAAGACAATGGATTCAAATAACTCTTTGATTACGTACCACGTAAACATTATGCGTGTTATGTACATGACACTCAATGAGGATGACATCATGCAATTAATCCGTGCACTTTTTTAATGACATGCCGTGTTCCAAAATTTACCAATTTATCTTTCCTTTAAAGGGGTTTCCATCATAAGCTGCTTTTGTGAAAACATTAATATTTTTCCTTCTTTTTTGTTAATTTCCATTACATTTTAACTTATTTCATGTTAGGAAAATTTAACTTAAATCTTGCAGTAATCCCTACATGGAATACAATGCTTCATTGATGTTCCAAATTATGTTCAACGTTCAAAGTTCATCTACCTCTACTCATGACTCAATACGTGGTCGCGACTCGCGAGTTGTGACTGAAAGCTAAAGTAGTATTTTTCACAATTCAGCAAAATTTGCTTTAATTATTTATATAACATATTCTGAAATCTGAGAGCATGCGTTCGCCATTCAATACTTTTTAGTGAAACGGTAAAGATCAAACAACAGTAAATGTACATGGTTTTCTCTAGTTGACTCAGTCGTTGAGTGTGGATTATGGCAGATTAAGGGAAAATATAAATATATGAAATTATGTTTGGGTTAGGCAGTTATCTAAACAAAATTTGAAACTGTAAGTGTAGTAACTGGTTCAAATTCAAGGTTCGTAGGTATATGTGCATAATTGCATTTACAAGACTTACATACGTGCTAACGACTGCATGCGGCAAGATGGCTTTTTTTCTATTTCAATTAAGAATATTTTTATTTTCACTTGTTATTCGTTATCATCAGTGTTTAAAATGTTTTATTGTATGCAGAGATGGATTGTTATCGATGTTTTCATACTTTACATGTTCGTTTTACAATAGCACAATTTTTTAAACATAATCTACAGAAAATCTTCTTCTAACAACGGGCAAGTAATCAAGGCCTGGTCCACATCGTTTCCAGAGTACAATTCGCCGGAACTGTCAATATTTTGAAGACCATCTACACAGGAGCTTGAGATTGGAACTGAAATCCAGTGACCATTCACATGCTTTGCAACTATTTTCCCCGATTTCAGCAAACGATATCTGTTATCCGTACAAGGAAAAAAATTGTTCTAGTAAAGTTGAAAGAGTAAATACGAAATATCAATAGAATGCTATAAACTTGGATTCAAGCCTTACTTTGCTGCGTATATAGCATGCTCGTCTAAATCCCGTAATGGAATGATATGAACTCCTGTTCCGGGGCATTCGGGGATTTTACTTACGATGTCGTAGCCTTCAACTCCTTGAGATGCTGAAGCATCCCCATGTTCGTTATCCAGGTCAGTAAAGTAAGTTGGAGACCATTTATTTTCTCCAGAATCACGACATTTCATTAAACTCACGTCAATTACTTGACTTTCAGGACAACACTTTGTAATTGTTACTTTTCTCCCAAATGCGGAGTAAGTAAAGATAGCCAGAATGAGAGTAAAGGACTTCATGATACGAAAATAATTCCTGGCCATTTAAAAAATAGGAGTTTTCTGAGCTATGAAAAAGTAAGAAACTGAGTAAATGCTAAAGAAATATCCAAGATGCCAGTTATTATGCCACTACCTAAAAACTGGACAAAACTCCAGTTTATATTCCTTGTACATCATCGTATGCAAATAGCGTTATTTACTTTATGCGATTATGTGAGACATCCTAACTTATAAAACAAACATTCAATGTAAACCCTGTTGTGTAAAAACTAAATATAAATATCCTAAAAGGTCTGACCAAACAATTCCATGCCGCAACATCCGGTGTGCCAGTTATTAAAGTTTGTTACTAGTCACAAACAAACGTGAGCATATAAATGGATGAAACAAGTAAATGAATTCCATATTTAGAAAAAATGAACGTAAACACACATAATATGATTTTAATGTTGAATATTTCAACTTTATTTAGATTCCATGCAAGTAAAAGATTTTAATCACACGTTATTTTTAACATTACCCCAAGACAAAATTTTTGCAAAAAGGTTAAAAACCCAATTCATGCCCAGAAAATTCTACATTTCGTAATTAAAGCTAAATGTTGAGAACTCTTGATGAGTTTATAACCGGTAACTTTCGGCCTTACCCAAACGATTATGCGTATACTTTTCCTTTATTTTACTGACAACAAATGCAAAAATTATTGCTAAAAAATCTACCAATACCATTCTCCAAAAAAATTGGCGAACAATCCCGTTTTCAGTAAAACTGGCTGATGGGTTTTGGTATAGGTCCAATAACCTGGATAGCGTTGGCTGATGCTGTGGGTGCTGGAGGAGCAGGAGACGAGTTTACGAAAAACTGGTTTGTTGATCTTGCTCTATATCCACCTTTATCTGCAATATATTCCATCATGTGAAGCATCCCATCAGGATCTATGTACCCATACCGTCCGGTAACAACGCCAAACGCATCGCGTTTTTCTTCACGGTACGATTTATCTGAAAAACAAAATAAATGACTCATCAACATATTTTTATGACAAGCATATCGATTGTTTTCGTAAAAAAACTATTTTGAAGTGCCAAAAAAACATTGCACTTCTCCTCCAAAAAAACATTACAAATTAACAGCAAAAATGTGTTTTGCTATTTACCTGCGTCGTATCCAAAATGGTAGCTTCCGTCATGCGTATTTCTCACTTGGAAATGAAAATTCTGGAGTGGTAATGTAGGTGTTGTGACAATACTATTTACTGGAATAGTATTTCCCGAAATGGCTCGACCGGGGACTGGTAAGGGGTAAAGAAAAAAATAACCCGTTGAAGCCACCATGACCGCTTGAGTGGCAAGCAAAAGGAGGAGCCCTTTTAAAAACATTTTGTATCTTTGTAAAAAGACCAATTTGTATTTTGAATCAGCAGCAATCACTGATCTTGACCAGTCAAAAGTAGAAAGGCTACTGGACACTAGATTCACTTCCAGGCCTAATTTTGTCTTTTTTCATTTCATCATCATAGCATCATCATCATGTTCGCATTGTCAAGATATTTTTCAACGTGCTCCATTAGCCATTGTATTTCTTGCGATCAGACGAAATTGTGAATTTCATGATAATGGCAAATACCATCTTATAAAATCTCTACTTCATACTTGGGTACTGAACTGACGAGGAGTGAATACATACATGTATGCCTATGCCCTGTTTCCTGCATTGTAGCTTAGCGTTCTTCTTGTTATATTCCCATCAGAAAGAACCATCTTCATAAAACATTCTAATATGATCTGATCACGCTGATGAGTTAAGGTAAGCCCAGCCGTCACGTCTACGACATAACAATATTGTTTCGGTGCTCAGTGCTCACTGTTTACAACCACACGCCCTGTCCTGGTAAAGCATATAATTTTAAAATTGTAAACTAGAGAAAAGAAGGGTCATGTAAAACGGTGGCGGTTTCAGCAATGTAGTTTTGTAGTGAGTCAAAATGGGGATCTGATGTAATGGGTATAAGAATGCATTCTAGTGAAGTGCAAGGGTAATTTTCCGCAAAATATGTTACTAAACCGAATCATGAAAATATGATGGTACTCATAAGACAAAGGTATGCATACAAATAATTTGAGGAGAACAATTCTACTAATAATGAACTCCATTTAAGCCTTCTTGTTTTAGTATAGCCAATCAAGCAGATTTCTATTTCGTGCCTTCGGAGTTTTTTCAGCTACTTTTTAGTATGTAAGTAGCTGCCGTAAATCCGCGATTATTGTTGACTGACGAGACTAATTGGTCTAAGAAATGTTTCATATAACCCCGTTCTAGTCAGTTTGTTGTGGAACGGCCAGTAGTACTATCCAGTATTAAATTTACGCTCGCTCATTCACTTCCTGTAGGAAATCCTTGGAATTTTCAGGGGTTCATCAATGTTTCATAAATGATAATTGGAATTTCTGATAAAGTAAAACAGAAGGTAGGAAACTCAGCTACTCGACATTAAAACATCTAAAATTTATGATTTAGTTCATACAATACTGCGATTGCCGTTCACTGTCGCCGTTTTTGTTAGTAAATTTAAACTGCATGCAATTCGACTGGGAGGAGCAACTCATATCAAGTGTATGACATTTTCTTTAAAAAGTTTGAAATCAGTTTTATCTAAAAAAAACGTCTAAGAAAAAGGTACTCAGCTGCAGACGAATCATTTCTATTTTTATAAATGAATTAATATTCTATTTATTATTATCGAAAGAAGAATGTATATTATGTGTTTATATTAAAAAGACAAGCATAATAATATAGAAAAATAGTAAAATTGTCACCGAAAAGTCATCATCATTACGCGATCTAGGAGTGACAGAATCGTAGTAACTTTGGTCGTGATTGACAATCCTTGAATATATGGTAAATATGAACTGTATGATTCATAAAGAAAGAAATACTCACTGCCGACGACTATAACTTTAATTTATTTTACGATTCCTACATAAATGCAGCGATTACTTCAGTTCTTCTGGCTTTATAGTAAAAAGTTGTCTTGCTCACATGCTGAATGCCTTTATATAAGCTATAGGTTGTGTTGTGATCGCTGGATTTGCAGGGTTGTCAATTTGTCATTACATTGCATATTACGCTACGCTACAGTACAATTACAATGCGGTATTCTTAAGTTCAATATATCAGCCTGTCTTGAAAACTTGTTGCCATAAATCGCATATCAGCTTCACGGCAAATCTATGTATAGATTTTACTAGTCAACTAGTTCCTTTGCGTTGTTTCACACGAACAAAAAATGCTGTTTTACATGAACTAGCAATATTCTAGCAATAGCTCCAATCTTTATCTTTGTTCACGGATAAGCAGACCGATCAAATCGAAGCAGTATCAATAAAAATGCAGAGAAGTGAGATCACATTCCTGATTTCAAAATCAGACAAGATTATTCAATTAGAATCAATGCTAATTCATATGAGTCTAAAATCTAAAATGCATTTGTAGTAAACCTGAAAGTTCTTACCTAACCAATAGCATTTAGTTAATTAGTGCTCCTTTTAGTATTAATAGATAATAGAAATTCGGTTAATGTTAAAGATGTTATATAAAAATTGAACAGGATGTCATTCAGCTGCTGGAATTTAGGGGTTTCCAGCTCCGAAAACTGGAATAACTGGGTCTATGAAAAACCTGGAACGAAAACGAAACCACTTGTATTTGTATCCATTGAAATTGAACACATTTGTTTACTTCAGTGCAGTGTTCATTTCATGCATGTTACCCGTTCCGTATCCAATCGATTTTTCTTAATGTTTTTTCTGGGCTATTATGGCTGTAGTTGGTGTAGCCATGAATAGTTTATTTTGTATTTTGTTGTATCGGCTGGAAAATGGGAGGGGATGGAAAATGATTTATAGTTGGGTGGTATGGTGGCTTATCGTGGTCTTCTCTGCTTGACCTTATGCACCTATCTGCTGGGGATGAAGAGTAAGGGAATGCCGATGGGGTAAAGAATGGGATGATGTAACTCAGTGGTAGATTAATATTAGCAACTCGCTTGGACTTTTATTTAAACCTCACTTAAACTTGAATTGGGGAAAGAGATAATGTACACTTGTTCCTAGCTTGAACAGAAATTGCGAAAGAGATAATTTAAAGACTGGAGGACTTGGCCGAGCTGGTCCACTCGCCAAGTCCGGGGAAGAAGAAGTAGTAAGCCTCATCGGCTTGACTGCTGCTTTTGTTGATCTGATCTCTTCATCTGCCAGGCTAACTTTGTTGTAGGATGCATGGTCGATGAAGGCAGCAGTTACTTTCGTGTAGCATTGAGAGGGGCAATGAGATAGGGAGTCAT
>JAQFXM010004991.1:0-15871 GCA_034693345.1 Entomobrya multifasciata
AAATGGCGAAATTAAAAATGTCCTTTTGGGCCTCTGCCACGTTGTCACCCCCTGTGTTCACCAGGTGCAACGACGCCAGCTCAAACTTTGCCACAACAACTTTCTAATGCCTACTAACATGTATGCCAAAAATCAGCCGAATCGGTGACATCAAAAATTTTGATGGCTGGTCGACATAAAAAATACACTTTGGCTCTTCTTACACACATTGAAAATGAAGCCTTGATCAGTGGATTAATATTTGAGATAATTTTCATCCAAAAACTAAATGGTAATATGTTTGGAAAGGAAGATAACTTCACATTTGTCTCCAACATTATTAAACTAAAAAAACTATTCAGGTCAATTCAGTCTATAGTTGGATACGACTTAAGTCTGGGCTTGGCAGTGAACTCTTATCACAAGTGCATTGCATTTTTCATTGGTGCGAGGTTCAACGCTATGTCCTCACTTGACTTTGTTGTATTTAATTTAGCACCCATAAACCCACTTGTTTATCATAATGAGGAACAGTACGCAAACATCGAAGATTGTTTAAAGCTACACCAAGCATACTCTCAGCAGTTCAGGTTCTATTATATTAGGGAGAGCTTTAACTCATAAATATGGGATTGAATTTAAACGAAAATTATGTTTATGATGAGGAAAAGAGTAAATCATTCAGGAGTCACGTGTAATCTTCATTTGATATACATAACTGATCAGGTTAGAATAGTAGCACAGTGCACCGAATAGCTGGATTTAGATTTTTTTTTCAATTAGTCTAATACCCATTTAAAAATTGTCGGGCTTTGCGTGATTGCATGCAACAGAATAAGTTTTTAAATTTTAAAGTATATACTATACTTTGCCGTTAATTTTTGTGTTCTTACTTGATACAAAATAAAATAAGGGTATCATTCCACGTTGACAAGAAGTCAAATGTCACCTTCAAATATAATTGTTAAGAAGTTGTTGGCACTTGTTAAGAAGTCATTGTCAAAATGTGAAACTTAGGTAGTTGTAAAAAATCCACGCATTGGAAGCATTAGTAAAAATAAATACACAAATAAGTAAGGTAATTTGTTCAGACTTATTTTTACGGTACCCCAAACATGAAATTATTCATCAATACATTTACAAAACACAAATTGTTATAATTTTTGTCTCCCGTTATGTATTTAGTCATAATAAATATGTTTTCATATTTCAAAGAATTTCCAGGATACCAGAGATCTTGTATGTGGTGGCGCGGGTTTTAAAATATTCATATATCAAAACAACATACATGACGACTCCTCAGTTGGATAGATTCGCAAATGTAGTATATAGACGTTTATAAATACACAAGCCTTATTAACGTGTTTAAAGCGGCTTGGGAATTCCAGGAAACATTTAATCTTGTTCTCTGAATATTTACTAGTCTACGAATATTAAAACTTAACATTTTAAAAATCCTTCTCAAGGGATTGTTTAAAAATATATCAAACAGAAAGCTGAAAACGGAATACATTTACCGAATTTATAAATATTAAACTGGCATCAAAAAGCACTACATCTTTATAAATAGCAGTTTTGAGATTTACATTATCATCATACTATTGAAGGGACAAATAGGTACATTGTTCACCAAAAGTAGAGATTCTTGCCATCTGTTTTGCTGGAGAGAATTTATAACAAACATGTTTTGTTCAAAGTAAACACATTAGTAAAGCTAACGTTAATTTTGCAATGTTTGCTGCAGTGAGACCGGAATCCATTTTTTACTAATGAGCTTAAACTCCATAATTGAATTTGGTTGACATAAAAAGTATATATATCCCTGAAAACATTTTAATTATACACCATTAAAACGTAGAAAGGTTCCAACCAAGATTCCGCAGGATCATTTGGGCTATTTACAAAAGTCCAGACAAGTATTAACCTCTTCCCATAATGTGATGGCTTTAGAAATACTACCATCCTGTTGGATTGAGTACAAATTTTGTGACGAGAGTTTTTAGTACCATATTTACGAATTATAATTTACCTACTGCTTCCAACGCGAACGGCAGACTTAAAAAAATCACTGACCGATGCGTATATAGTTTCAAGCTGTCTGCAACAGAACCGGTTTGACTAACATTGATTATAAATAAAAGTTTTTAAAGATACGTATGCGAATCCTGAAGTAATGAGCCCACTAAACAAGCGGATTTCTTTGCCGCATGTTGATAAATGAAAACTTGATATGCTTAGACAGCCAAGAGTCTTACTCAAAAATATGCCCAACCATTGCCATGCAACTGATTTCAAGTATTGGTTATAGCTCGAAAACAAAAATAAGAAGGATATCGAAGCAGGTGAACCTTTTAAGTTGAGATTTTTGGAAGCTTCCATAAAGCTTGAATGTATGTTTATTTTTTAATTCAGAAAACACGTATCTCAAGCAGTAATCTCACACGTCAAAGCCACTGAAACTAATGCAAGACAAGAAATAAACTACAGCCAACTAGACTAGTCTTAAAAGAATCAAACAAGTTAAAGTAGCCAAAGGCGCTGTGAGGTTGGCAGAAGAAGAAAGCAAAAATAAATTATAATGAGCTATTTTGTAAACACATTATTAATCTCTTAATAATATAATTAAGTTATGCATTAAGGAACAACGAAATCGTTCATAGCAACAAGAAACTACTCTAAAAATGAAAATATTTTTTATCATATCTGCTAGTATGACTTTCCTTGAAATTTATTCTGTGAGCATCAAACCACTGGTTAAGGTGCTTATTTGAGAGAATTGTAAACTAGCTTCAACTACAAATTATTTTAATGAATATATTTAAAAGGTAACTATGGGTACATAATTACATACGTAACATAGATGATTGAGAATGGTCATTTTTCTCTAAATTATTTCTTGGTTTGTTTTAGTGTGAGTGTGTTATACCACAACAAACATTAAAATTAATTTTTTAACTTTAATTATTAACATGTTAAGATTGTTTGGAAACTCTTCTCAGTAAATAATCTCCTACTGTAAAAGTAATTCAGAATTGGTCTCAATTATTCCTTGCCGGGTAGCATGTATTTGCTAGACAAAAAGACAGAACGATTTAAAACGTCCTGAAATGTTAAAATTCTTTGGAAATAAACAGGATTCTCCTAAACCGCAATGAATGTAGAAATTCCTAAATAGAATTTAAAGTAAAGTTGTACATATGCAATGTATTGAGTACATAAGAAACTATGTTGACATTATTACCAAGATAAGCCGACAAGTTTTCCTGAATTCGGCATCTCTTGAAAGCTGTGTGTGCAAAATCATATTTAATGAAATGGTCTCTCCTGCAATTTGAGCGCCTTTCTGGACCAAATACGGGTCAATATTGACACTCCCGCTTGCGACGAACAAGCTAACTTTATGACCAGTAGTGTTGACGATTAAGAAACTCATGCCATATTGACTTTATATGAAGTATAAATTTCCAAAAATAAACCTGCTTTTTGATCAAATTTGTCTTACCACCTTTCCAGTGCGTAAAACTAGTTGGATAAGAATCCATTTTCACACTTTTTAGTTAGAATCTTGGCTAACTTATCACACCTAATTCTGATTTATTCGTTACCGTTCTGGTGGGATATCGGAATTTTTAGTCGGCTCACTACTTTTGAGTTCGCTTATGCATGCCTTACCGAGTTAGACAAAGAAAAATAATCCTGTTTAGCCACAAACAGCCTCATTCATAATGAGTAACCGAAATATAACTTTAAATTCTCCGGAAGTTTAAATTTTCAATGCACTAAAAACATAGCGTATATTTTCATGCAGCACATCTATTATAATCAAACATCCTCAAACCAAACCTGTACAACTCTATATGAATTTAATTAAATGCTGGCGTTTTACTGGGAGCAGATAAAGAGATGCTGATAGCGTTGCCTCTTGTCGAACAACTCTAAGCGAAATCTAGTTGTCGAAAAAATACATCTTGCCGAAGTTCTATTTTGTGAGTTCAATTTAATTGTTGAATAAGAACTGCCGTCGATTTTGAAATTAAATCAAATGTACTAATGACATGCAATAAAGAAAACTAAATTCTTGGACAACATCACTGGTCAAAAATAAAATGTTCCCAAAATTATAATTCTTTTTATCCGCTACTACAAAGTCCGTTTCATAACTCCCTAGCCAAAATAAAATTATGATATCTAGCAAATATGACGACGCATGGATTGAAAATCAGTATGATAAGATAGCCAAAAGTATAACTTAAAAATGTGCAAAATGATTTGTGTTGAGCTGCTTTTATGTAGAAGTGGCCTGGTTTAAATAATCGGTCGAACCCCAAAATTAAGGGTAATTATTCTTAGCCAACATCTGATAAAACTTTCCTAGTTGTAGGTTAATTTTAACCACTTTTGTTTTTAATTAGTCCTATTGAAATAGGGCTTCAATTTAGATCTTATTTTTGTTTGAAACAGAGAGGGGCCTGATTCTCATCAAAAATTGATTTGCGCACTTGTTTTACAAAAGCTTCCAAATTCAGGTAATCCAGAAAACAAATCGTCAGATTGCCCCACGTATAATCCGGATCACTCAAATATAGCACCGCGTTTTGTTTTTAATGCTATCTGGATATCTGTTTGGCCTTTGTTCTTTCCGAGAATCTCATTTTATGCTTCAACATTTACGGAATTTTCAGCTAATTGTCCATCATTCCTTTATTTCATGCTGGACTGTAATATCAATACCTGGAAATATTTTGAAGGTTCTTTATGCCGCCCCAAATCTGATTAATATTTGAATAAAAAACTCTGGTATTTGTACTTGACCATGTTTCAAGACAAGCCACCAGGGTATAGCCCAACTACAAATAGTCTTATTTCGTAAATCCAGTATTTAATCTCTCTGGCTGCTGGGATGCTACCAATAAACGCGTCCTTATTTATGTCGATGCTAAATTGTTTTAAGGTTAGAATCTTGGCTATCGTCTCGTACATACATACAATCTTTGCGTGGTCATTTTTTCTAGATATCGAAATCTGAATTTGGCCACGGAATCATGAAACGTGCTACGTACGTGTAACATAACGTAACGGCTTAACATAAAAATAGATAATGTGGTACAATGTCACAGCAACATTCGTGCACGCTAGTGTATTAAAATAAGCTTTAATAGCACATCATGACAAGAATTACTAGTTTCTAACAGCTAAACCATTGAAATACGCAATGGAAGAAGATAAAGAGATATAATATAAAATTCTATTGTTCACGAATTCGATGAAACGAAAAAATGTAATTATATTGAGTATTTAAATTTGACTCAAATTAATTTAAATATCTTGCTTAGCAAGTTATCGTGCCGTATGTTTGAAATAATAATTGAATGATTATGTAAATATGCGGAATTTGCATTGTTACAATGCTACAGCTGTAAATTACACAAGGACTTTTAGCAGTGTTTCATGCAATTGTACAATGTAAAGTGCATAAATTATAATAAATCTTTCATTTACTCCAAAACACGTGAGCTTCTAATTGTACGCTATAATAAATCCTGCAGATATTGTGTAAATAGAATGTACACTGGTATATTTAACAATTTCAATGCAATATGATCAGTCAATTATTCCTGCGTTTGGCACCTTTTTCATTTTATTCACGACACATAATGGAATTACATACCTTTCCTTGTTACAGTATTAAAAATTGCAATAAAACTACCTATGTATTAATACTTTTATTTGTACACTTTTAAAATTTTATTCAAGCGTCTATTTGCATATACAGGCTATAAAGTTAAATTTTCAATACAGTAAAAAACAGTTTTATACAGAGAATTGTACTTGGGCAACTACAGAATTAAATAATTGTTTGATTAGTTTGTAATCTTAATTAATTTCAGTCGTGTCAAAATACTTGAAAAAACGCACTTCTGAATTTCTGGCTCATGGCACAATAAAGAATGAAATTTATGGCTGAGTTGAGAAGAGCAATAAAGTCCATAAGATCTGATAAAGACATGTAGCATTTTTCGAAGAATTCTTCACCCATTAAGTCCGACAATAGTGCTAATATTCCCTGTGGCAGTTCAGTAATTAGGAAAAGCAGTAGAACGGCAACTAACATTCTTGTGGTTCTTGTGCTAGCACGCATGTCTCCATTAGAATGCGCGAGACGTTCAGCATCATGTGCAAGCTCACATTCATTTTTCGACTCGCTATTTGAGTTCAGTTGCGGCCTTCGTGTATTCATTCCAAATAATTCTTCCCTTCTTCGCTTAGTCTCCAGAATGGATTTAATCAGGTGAAAGCTCACTATCGTCAAAATTACGCATGGGATGATTTTGAGGACAACGCTGCGGAAATAAATACGTGTGTTTATTAAAATAAAGCTTTGAAAATATGATTACCACAAGGAATTTCCCTGTTGATAAGTAATTCAATATTCTTTTTCAGTGAGCTAACTGATCCAACCACATTATTTTTTGGAAACATATTTACCGTAGGCGGAAATTAATTCTTGAAGTGGTACTTGAGACATTTTTTTTCTTTGAAACTGATTACCATTCGTTTTGTTCATATGCTTTTAACTTGGGCGAAGATTTATTGATAACATAAATCACGCAAAATTTGTGAATCGATGCCTCGAAATTTCATATATGGATATTTGACAGCAAAGAATATAAAGTACAGCTAAATTTGATTTAGTTACAAAAGCATTGCTTCATTTATAACTATAACCTATAAAACTGATAAAAAGCTATTACACTGGCAAGGATGAAGGATTGATAAATTTTCAGTAGTCATATAGCTGAACTTGAATAATTTTAGTTCCAAGTTGAAGAAATCTCGGTTTTGTTTTAAATTTGGATTTGACCATTTTAGACCCGATTCGGATGAAATTTTACCTTCATATTATAAATATTTGGCTCACACATTTAATCAACATTGCATACCATGTTACAAGCTGTTTGTTGTGAAATTATACACACATTTTAACGAAATTTACTCGTAAAATATCATGCAGTAACCTTTTTGATTTCGAATCAAGATTAATTATTCAGATAAAGCGATTCATTGTAGTTATAATTTTAGTTTGTTTGCCTGTCTGTCTGTGGGCTTGTCCAACTGTGCTCCAACTTCAACACCATTTAACCGATTATCTTCAAACTTGGCGCCCAGATTCCCTAGGTCTTGGTTATTAAAGTTATGACTTGTTTACTCCTAATGGGATGCATTCTTTAAAACACTGAAATCTAAGTTTTATGTGAGAACCTTAAATGTCATTTTTATACGAAACATGATTATAATCATTAATTTTTTAAACTCGTCTGAACCCGGTTTCCATGTATTCAGGACAAGTTTATATTTTACAACTGCATGAAATACGTTTAGCTATTTTGAAAATTTAACCTGTTTCAATTAAAAAATGATTTAATTGTAGTTACAAGAATGAATATGTCTTCAATAAATTCTGCACACGAGGGCTATAAAAGTTAGGGGAAACGTTTTCTACCTAATAGTAAGACTACTTTTCCACTTTAATTTCTGTCAGAATTTCTAAAAGTAAAAACTTGTGTTTGGATTAAAATTAAAATGACTATGCATATTCAGTCAAATTAATGAGAGAGTGAGTTGTTCTTGGAATTTGTTGGCCTGGTATGTGGATAACGTTCTTTATATGAAGAGTTCATGCGTTTTTATTAGTTTTGAGCTTGCAGAACTTTATTGTTCAAATTGATTGCCGAGAAGAGTTTTCAGTGTACCAATACCAATTAATAGCTTTATCACATTGCTAAAAGGACCTTTGACTATCGTCTTGCGGAAAGAAACAATTCGGTTTTGGATTTTTGAAAAGTGGAGTGACTACATTCTCTATTTAGTGCGCTTATCACAATGTTTATCGTGCAACAGGCTGTGGCGTCACTTATGATATGAAGTAAATGACGAGTGGTTCGGAGTGATAGTTATATTAAGTAGAAAGATTAGTCTTTATTTAATGGAAAGACACAAGACTACATTGTACAAGGATGGGTGACAAAGTAGGAGTGAGAGAATGAATGATTGGGATGTGCAAGTGAGATCAAGCTTGCTTCTTCTGACGAGCTGCCTGACTTGCATGCTGATGCGGTGGAGGTTTCCTATGGGCTGGAGCCTGGCTGTCTGCCGCACTGTTCCGGAGGAAAGCCGCGTCATGATGATGGGGCATCATAGGACATGGTACCTCACAGGCTAGATAAATGTTCACACATTGAAACGTTCCGAAGGCGCAACAACTGGTGGACTGGGAATGAAAAGAGGTCCAAAGAGACCCAAAAATTATATGGTGCTTCAATAATATTATGAATTTAGTATATTATTCTTGTGATCTAATTTTGATGCACATGTCTGGACAACGAAAAAACATTTATTGTGAGCAAGTTCCCTAAATACCTCAATTTTCTATTAAAACGACTGAATATGCATAGTCAGTCACAATAATTTGTTTTTAGAAATTCCAACGGAATTTAAAGTGGAATAGTGGTCTTATTAGAGCGTAAAAAAATGTTATCCCTAAATTATACGATAATACTATTAATGCATTTATTTTGTTTACACACAAGTGCACTATCCAAATGTTGAGCTTTTCAAAGTATTCCTACTACAAGCATTGGCATGGCAGGAAATGATGAGTTGAACTGTAAACGATACTTTACTTTTACTCATGAAATTGACATACTGACTTCCAAAAATGATCCAATGGTATTTTAAAGGGTTCAGCAATTACTAGCATTGAAAGTTAATAGTTCATTGAAAAAATATTTTTTGCGTTTTGTTGAACACAAGTTCACTCGTTTACATGATTAGAAGAACTGGAGAAGGATTTTGAGCTGACGTTTGAATTAGAAATGCTCCCTAATTCTTATACACTATAACAACAACGTGAAACTTGTAGACCGTGTATTAATAGAAAGTGTTTTTGACGAGCCCAAATTATACTCATATAATTAAGAATACTGTACCAACGGATTGGGAGCTACTATGTTGCTTATATTTACTTGACATATTTATATGTTATGTGACAAACTGGATTCGTCATGCTAGTAATTTCATGAGTAATGCTCAAGTATAGATTTATGGTACTAGTTTAAAAACTTAAGCCAAAACTTTTGAAAATGACTAATTCGTGTGTTAAAGTAAACCTATCGTAGCATCTTTAGAAACAGGATACACCGAACTTTGTATGTATTTACAGTGATAGAGCCTGCATCACCCAATCCCAAGTTACCAAGTTAGTAAGCTCCAAAACATTTCAAATTGCACCACTTTTATGGATTATGTAAAAAGCGAAGTTTAAACGCATAATTTATTAATTGCATGTTGCCAAACTGGCTATGATCCTGAAATTGTGAGCTCATTAATTTTTCAAGAACTTTATACGTTTTCATACGAGTGGTGTGGCTACCCTGCTTGATAAGTTTTACCTGATGAGGCTACTATTACTGGTGGATTAGGAATGAAACATGGAAAAGCTTATACAAAGAATCTTATTGATGCTTTGAATTATTAAGTAAATTTGTATATTATTGTGAATTTTGGTAAAAGTCTAGCTTTGTACGAATAAATAATTATGTGGCAAATAAAGGCACTCAGTTTGCTTTTATAGGGAAGAATTTGTTTTAAAAACGGGGAAAATGCGTGTAGTTTAGACGAGCTTTTTTCTTTTAAATTATTACTTGTAAAGAGTTTTGCAATTTTAGGGAAGCTTGTCATGTGGGGTGGTTCTAAACGTCGCTTTCTTTTATCTCATATTTTTCTTTCAGGGATTTCCTCTATTTGATTTTGTTCAAATATTCATTACGCCTTTTATATCACTTGTCCTAGACTTCCTTTTTTGGCACCTTTCCTTTTGTTTTTGTTCACTTTTCTGTTACCAATTTCAGATTATAGTATCGCTTCAGAAAAACTTCGTTATGTACGGCATACGGAAACCAAGTTATAGTGTTGCTGATATTTGTGCTATATACCAAAATACGCATTTAGGACCTCCTATGCTACTACTTGCTTGCTGGTCGGCAAGGTCAAAGCTCTTTTTATACCCTTTGTGTGACTTAATACTTTCCAAATTGTTTAGTTAGAATTGCTCGAGTATTTAAAATTTATAAAACCCTTATATGTTACTTTCACGCTTAGATCGTGAGATCAAAAGACTCAACCCGATTTACTTACCCATTTAGAAAAAAATAGTATAAACAAATGATTAAGACGAATAGTTTTTTAACGGAAAAAGGTTACGCAAACGATTCATTCTGAACACACAGTCATGTTAGAGTCATTGAAACTATTTACAAGTCAACAGTTTAAAAAACCCTTACCCAAAAAACCAGAAGTTTACTCTTTTTAAAGCCGGGTAGGTTCGGGCCAAAGTCGACAAGTTGACAACGAACTTTGTAATGTTATCATTTTCTTGAAAAATTTCAACGGGACCAAAGGTTGATGTAAAGGGGGTTTCCTCGCCATTCTGTGAATCGTTTTGGTCTCGCAGTGTGGGTGAAATCGTATTAATTGAAAACGTGGCATAAATAGGACTGCATAAAATTGGAGAAATCATATACGCTGTGGTGACAGCAATTTTTGCTCGTTTTTTACTACACCAACTGTTGCACTGGAGGGGACGAGCCACCATTATGTATCGCCAAATTGCCAGTATTAGTGTGAGAAAAATTGCAACTGTATGACACACCTAAAATACCAAAATAATATCATTTTAATATCGAGTAGATAACAGTGAAATCCGTTAATGCTCATGATGATAACTCCCTCACCTGAGAAAAATTGGCATGGAACAACACGAACAATGCCCACGAGTAATTTTTCCTTAATCCTCCATCGACTGGATCTGGATAAAAGTTTAAATAAATGACGTACGGAAGATACTCAATCATATTAAGCATGTCCGCAAATGCCAGGCCAGTTAAGATAAGATTTGTTGGGGTTTTTAGTTGTCCTCTGTTGAGAATTATTAGATTAATCATATTGGCCATAGTGCCAAAACAGCAAACTGACAAACTAGTATAACCACGTACTCGCTTGTACGAATTTCCAATCGTCTCTAAAATTGGACACAACTGAAGTTGTGATGTCTTGTTTTGATCCAAATGTGATGACGTCTGTTGAATTGAATCCGATGCAGACCACATATTGATGACGTTTGATGACACTTACGTATTAATTGATGTCAAGGTGATCTAATATGAACTGTACTAACGAGTTTCGTTGTAATTGAATTTTTCTAAATTCTAAATATTCCTGGCTCCAATTTGTCTAAAAATGTATTCTGTAACAAACCGGTAAAACAGTAAACTGCCAATTTGCCAAAAATATATTCGAGAAAATATGTTGTTCAGTTTTATTGAAGAAACAGTAAAGTATAAATGAAAGTTTTAGTGTTTTGCTAAGATTGGTAGATAAATGTTAAAGTTCGATTAAGTTTCATACTACTTACTTTAAAGCGGTGAAGTGTTTTAAGTTATTATGAATTATCTGGTGCTCAATCGTAGCCTAAACATACATAGCGAAAACCAAAAGTTCGTACGCAATTATGATTGGTCATAACTTTTAAACTAATGCACCAAAAAGACCCTACTATACATAACTAAATAGGTAACAGTCTAACCTAAATATGCACTTAAGGTTTTTTTCCTGGCTGCTCATGCTTGCGAGTGAGGGGACTGTAGGCATTTCGGTCAAAACCCCGATTTTCGGAACAGTTTTCTTGTACACAATTTCAATCGTGCATAACTTCGGTGATAATGAGTAACATTTTGTAACCTCGGTTTTGAAATAGTCGTTGTTAACGGGCGTTTCAAATATGGCTACTATCTGGACTGGGACTTGGAAGAAACGGTAACGACAGGTAGTATGATTTTCATCAAAAACTGATTTTGTGACTTTGCTTTTCAAGAGATGACAACTTTGAGAAACCCGTCACGTACATTTCTGAGATTGCTCAAACACACTATATAATATAAGTCAAACATTGCTCATAGGTAGCGTTGCCATTTGTGCTATTTCACCAACCTGGAGTACATCATCCAATTTCAGAATGCCTCGCACTTTCTCTGCATTCCGTTCATTCGTACAAGTGTGGACACGTCAACTTCTTTCACTCTCCAGAACACTGTATTTTGCATTAATGGATCAGTGGTGCGATTTTTTAATTGCCCAAAAACCAGGCTATAAATCACCAAAAACACCAACTAAAAGTTCCCTAACTGTGCTTCTGGAGAACCCTTCAAAACATAACAGCATCAATTGCGACCTTATTTCTTCATTGGAACAATTTATCGTGTTTAGTTTATGAGCTGTAGCTAATGAACTGGAAAACCTGCATAGCAAAGATTTGGCACAAATTCAAGTTAGACTCTTACCTATTTAATGCTGTATAGTAGGGGCTGTTTGGTGAATTCATTTAAAAGTTATGACCAATCAAAGTTGCGTACGAACTTTTGGTTTTGTATACGTACATCAAGTTTTGACTTTAAAATACATTTTATTTATCCTCAAGTCTCAAAATTTCCTAAGAGAAACGTCCAAATTAAACATTTTATAATTTTGAACCTCAGAATATTCTGCATATTTTTAGAATATACTTTACAGAATTTTAGTAATCAGAATAATTCACTCTTTGATGATTCAAATTATAATACCTTTACAAGGCCAATTCATTTTGTTGCTTTGTTGTAAAACTCGAGTATTTCTGGAGCTCTTTCTCCTTCGGATCTCGTTTACCAACTGATGGACGTTGAACGAAAATGAATACTTTTTATTTTTATCTTTCATTTGGTGAGTTTTCATACGTGTGAAGGCTTCATCTCAGCAGTCTTTATCTGTCTAGTCGAACCGCGTTGTATTTCTGCAGCTAACTCATTGTACACTTTCGAACGTGTGATTTATATGTTATTCCATATACAATATAATTGCATAAATCTTGCATGGTTTAGAGCTAATGGTTAGGAACCAAATCCATAACCATAACTCGCTACATCAGGCCACTTAAACGTGGCAATGCACCATGTATATGAAGTACGGTTTTGTTGTAGATCCACAATACAGAGAAACATAGGACCATTTGAATGCTATATATTTCATAACTGTCGGTAAAAAGATTGACATTGACAAAAGTTGTAGTACTTTTTCAAAGTTGTTTGTGCATTAAGTAGCTATTTGAGTAGTGCAAAATGGTCCCTCTGGGGTTTTATTATTATGTGTGCTTTCAGAGAAAATTCGGTCTATGTAATAATCACGAATTTCTTGAGTCAAGGTACCAAATTGTACGGTGTTCTGCTGTGCGCACGGTTGTGACTAATACACCACATGTTGTGCCTTGTTTGAAAGTTTAGCTTTAAATTGGTATGAGGTTAATGCTCCTAAGTTAAAAACAATAAAAGATATGAAAGGTTGAACATGGGGTGTCCCGAAATTTTAAGGGTGCAATTTTGAAAAGCCGTCCATAACTCTTGTACGGTGAAATATTTTTTAGTCCTGTCTTTTGCAATTAATTACTACTGCGATAGTACACAATGGACGCTATATGAGAGAATTTATTATTCGCCAACAAAAAAATTGGTTGTTGACTACCCAATAAACTAGCCTCCAATACGTCCGTCCGTGAGTCGGGAGAAAATTTTTGTTACGTATAATTTGGTACGGAATGACCTTCATACTTAAGCAAAGTTAGAAAATATTTCTTGCGAATGTAAAAAATTCCGAAATTATTAATGATTTCTTGACCTGTTTCCACCTTTTTGCCCCCTGTGCCTACCCCAAACTGCGAGGTTGACCCAAAATTGGCCAAAGTAACTTTCAAAGGCCCATTAACAGTGGGCACTATAAATCACTTAAATCAAGGAGATCAAAATTTTTGACGGATGGACTTCAGAAAAGATACTCACAATTATCATATCACTTACTGGACGTAGCACCTTTCTATAGTATTTCCATACAGTTACAATGTACATTTTCTATAGTAGCGTACTTAAACCAACTAGACGCTGCACCATTTTATAAAATATTTTAGCAAATATTTGATTCAATTTTACAGCTTACAGCTCAATTCGAGATATGGTGATTCTTTACTCGATAGATTATTTAACTATTAACTATCATAATCATTCTTAAAGTAGTAAATTTAAATTAACTCAATGATCGGGTTAGTGTTATATACTTTACGTACTATGATAAAACATTTAATTATTTCTCCCAAATTTTGAAATATACGAGAGGTATAAATCTTCAAACCAATTAATTCAATAAAAACAGTTTTCATAATCAGATCCTTTATTTTTAAATTCTAATTGCTAGTTTAAAAAACTACTTAATACCTCAACCAAGAAAAAACGATTAAGACGCTGTAATGTGTAACCAAACGCTAATTGTTGAAATACAAGTCTTCGTTCTACATAAACAACATTACAGATGGAAACGACTATAAAGCAAGAGACCTACTAAAAAAACTCGGTTTAACGAAGTGCCAAAATGTGGTTTACTGTATACTGCCAAAAAGTAGTCGATTTAACCGGTTAATAAACCAAATGCACAACTGTAATGCCATTTAGACAGAATACATTTTCAAAATGTTGACCTTTGAAACCCTATAGGATCAAAAGGTCTGAAACTGGTCTGGTCATCTGAAACTTTGCAAATCATTGTTTTTATAGTAAAGATACCTACATTTATACAAAAACTCGCTTTAGAATGTCATTTTAATTAGGGTTGCGTCAGGTCAGCCGATACTTTGCACAACCTTGTTTCTATACTAGTGCTACCTACCCACCAAATTTGAGCTCATAATGTTTTGTTGAAATTTTTTGACCTTTGACCTAACTTTGACCCGATCACCCAATTTGGCTCAAAATCAATAGGGTTCTTCCGAGGCACTATATTAATAATGAGCATAGCAATTTTCATTGAAATTGGTGGAGGCGACTGACAGACGCGCCGACGCCATTTTACCCGTTTATCGACTAAAAATTATAACGTGCCGTTGGCACTTAATAACCATACAAACTTTGTACTTTTGTAAACATATAAATAACACTAGTAGAACGCCCGAAAACTGAAGTTATCGGAAATTATAGGAATGCGAGTAAAAAAAGAATACCCCCTCAGTAAATACCCTAACTCATCATTCTCCTAGAATCCCCGAATTTTCCTTGAACCCCCATTCTTCTTGAACCTACCCCCATCCTCTTTGAACTCACCATCCTCTTTGAACTCACCATCCTGTTCGAATTACCATCCTCCTCAAATTGCAAACCTCCTGGAATAGCCGCCATCCATGAATCCTCCATCCTCATTGAACCTCCCCCTTGAATCGCCGTCCACTTTGAATCCTCCATCCGGTCAGCGTGAAGGATGGGGTGATTTTTGATAAGGGTCCCCTTCTTTATGTTTTTTCAAATTTTCAAAAATTGTTTTATTTTGATTTTGTCTTAACCGAATCTTACCAAGCACTACTAAAATAAACTTTAAAGATTTTTAACCTAACTGAACTTAACACAACCTAATTAAATGCATGAAAATACTTAAACTGAGTTTTAACCTAACCTAACCTAATCTTACTACAGATAATATCATTTTTATCAATTTTTAATATATCCAACAATAGCAAAACTAAAATAGTTTTAAAATTTTTGAAAAAAATGAATTTAAAAATAATACATAAGGTGGGACCCTTGTCAAATTAATAATCGCCTCTTCCTTCAACCCAGTCCCTTCATCCTCCTGGGATCTCCCATCCTCCTTAAATTGTTCTCCACTAAAATATTAAACACAGCTTAATTTCTCACCGTTCGGGTGATTCAACCAAAGGAACTTTGACTTCAAGGAGTCAGCACTTAAACCTTTATGCCAAGTAAACTAAAAT
>JAQFXM010004992.1:0-15869 GCA_034693345.1 Entomobrya multifasciata
CATATATTTCCTATTGCATTCAACTTATCAAGCCTCATCAAGCCGTATCAAACTTCGTTGCCTGGCAAGTTTGATACGGCTTGACGAGCCTTGAAGCTTGATATCCAAGCCTAATTACACCTGTCATCCTCGTGTTTTGTCTACTTAATTTAGCTTCAGCATTATTGAACGTGTATACTTCGATAAAGTGTCACACTCAGCAACAAAAATAAACTTACTTTTAAATCTTAGGATACAATCCAGAAATTATGTCATCAATATTGTACTCGTGAATATTATTAACAAACTATAATTATGGTATTACATATTGAGTTAAATCAGGATTAATCTATATAAAACCACTCATTAAATAATACACGTCACAAGTATTACAAAGTTTATAGACTAAATTTATAATTTATTCATTATTTAAACGATTCAGTTTTGAGTTAAGTTAAGTTATTCAGTTTTATACGATTTTCTTTTTTGAGCCACCCAAAACTAGTTGTAATGTCAGCCTATCTAATTGATTACCGATTTCTTGATTGATTTTTTCACAGTCCAAGCTAAAATGATTTACTACACACATACTGTATTAATATTTTATATTCATAAATATAAGCAGAATCAGATACGTGATTGGACATTAGTGATAACCATAATTAGCTTTACAGCCGAAATATAGGTCCATTGCTCTCATATTCACGATAAGTCTATTTATCTCTGTTTGCCATTAAGCGAGTACACTAATTGCTGAAAAAATTAACAGTATCTCAGAAGGCTACAAAAATAGGCTCAGGTATCAAAAACAATTAAATTCTATTTTATTTGAAATTCGGGAACCAATTAAATACATGTGATTGTAGTTGTTTTTAAAAGAATTTAAGATTTTATGAATGTTAAGAATTATTTATTTTATTTGTAAATTTCAAATTTGTTCAACTATTTGATGCTACATTTTCATTAGTTTTCATAAGTTTTGGTGTTTGAATATTTGAATAATCAAGTCTTAATTTAGGAATAAAAACGATTCAATGAATTTTCATCGTTGGGTGCCGGTAGCCTCTCATAAACTAGGCTACCCAGTATTAATTGCTTTGATTCTTTACCATCATTTTTTGCTTCGAAATTTTACAAACAGTAGATCAGATGTACAAAATCATATTTCATGTGTTTATTCAATATTAAACTGATAGAGGCTATTATAATATTGGTCAATTCAGGCAGTTGTGCAGCTTAGTGCACACCAGCCTTAAGTTGAGAGATAAAGTGTGGTGCCAAGAAGGCAAAGAAAAAAAGTAAATATTAGTGATGCAATCTTATGAAAATGGTAGTTATATTGATCCGTACTTATCAAACGCTTCTAACCGTAATGTAATTCATTAATTTGTAGAGCTATAAATAAAAGTGTTCCGTTAAAACTTATGCTAATGACAAAAACTGCGAGAGGTCGCGTAGGATGATGACTAACGCAAACTGCATCATATTCCTGTCGAATCACATTGCTTATCATTGTGTTGGCTTTTTATAATCTGAAAACACGAGCAGTTTTATTAGCATATGTTGCGGTTGCGGTCTTGTATGCAGTTGCGGGTGTTTTGGTAGAAATGTAATGCCACTGGGTGGGCAATTTTGAGTGGGTGGCGCCACAGGAGCGCTCACATCATTCCCGTTTATGCTTACCATAAACGTTGAAGGATATACTCTCGAACAGCTAGGAGTTTACGATGTGTTCAAGTTGAGTTTGCGTCTGTGCTTGAGGCATAACCTCAAATTTCCAGAGTTAGTCCATAAAGGAACGCAGTCTCTAATTTAAGACTTAGCACAATTTACGTTTGCTGTCATTTTCCAAATCAGTTAGCATTTTTAGTTAATATTTAGGATAAAACACAAAAAGACGTAGTTTTCATTTTATTTTTGACGCAGCATAGATTAAGGATTGATTCTATTTATCCGTACAGCCAAAGGAAACCGCAAGGGCGGCTTCCATGAAACTAGATCGTTTTTTTATACATGGTTAATGATCAATTTTCATCTAGATTACAATTTAACATGGACTCTGGATTGCAATCTAACATCGACTTTAAACTTTTACCTTTTTGCATAGTAGCCATTCCCTCTTAAATTTGAGAACCAAAGTTTTAAAAAACTAGTAGGTAACCCCTGCCTTATGCCCATAACAATGATTTGTTTGTGAATACAATCGAAAATAAACACGCTGTAATAGCGACCATAATGACACCACTGCGATGATAATATTGCGACAAATGACAATGTTGAACATTGATGTTGTCAATGAAAAATGTTTTCAACAATATGTCGCATATGCTGACAAATGCACATTATGTCTACGTTGAAAATTGACAGGCAAAAATGATAAAGTCAATACTTGCTGACGCTTCGCTTTTAGCGGCGTAATAAACTGTGGCCATAAAATACATGCATCTTGTGGGGTTGCAATATGTACTATATTTTTATCCAAATAAAACTAAATCATTTTCTGAAATATACCCAAAAAACATTCGTTTTTCAAAGAACTTACAGAAAAGTTCAACGAATGTGAGCCAGATCCACTTTTTTGTTAATTAAATTAGTAAAAAAGAAGTTTTAGCCATTTGATTACTAAAGTATTTAAGTATTAATTAAGTTTTGTTTTCCATGACTGTAAGCAGCTTTAAATGAAAATATTCAGGTCGGTTATGGATACTCTATTCCAATGAAACTGCTAACCTTTCCACTAACCTCAGTGCCTTCATACACACTTTCAACTGGGCTGAGCTATAGAAGGTACTCCGATATTACGATTAAAAATAAAATAAAAACAAATAATTGTTTGGTTCATTATAGAAGCCTTCAATCTTTCTCGAAGAGGTAGCTCAAGAAGAAAAAAATTAAGCTTTTATCTGTATCAATAGAGTTTTCACAAAATGTTTTTAAATTTTTGTACAACATTGAACCCAACTAAATGTGCAACTCACAAATCTATTACATTAATATAGTAGAGTAGAAGGAAATTTAGAATAGTATTTATTCAATTATTATAATACAGAATTTGTGATTAAATAACTCACGGGACATGACAAATTGTTCTGCCACCGGTACAATACAATGAAATTTTTTGTAACATGTGGGAATTGTAGTCGTTTCTATTAAATCATAAATTTATCATTGAGCATAACAAATTCCTGACATAAAAAGTGCTTTTCTATACATAAAAATCTTTAATGTAGAGGCAGAAGTCGTTTTTATTCATGTGACGGTTTAAGCGGTTTAAAGTTTCATTTTGCGAGAAAGGCCAATTTAACCTTAGTAAAAAAGCAAATTGTAAGGTGAATACGTGCAAAATGCAGCACCTTTTCTAAAATACTAAAAGCTTGAACAATTTTTTTACTTAAAAATTCGACCAAATTGATGCGTAAAATAAAGTAACATTATGTATTGAACTCGAATATGGCATTGTTAACTCATTTTTAAGTACCATAAATATAATAAATACATAATTACAACACACGTAGAAAGCTTAAAAGTTAGATCGATTTTAATGATTGTTTCATGAAAGGAATACGTATTTTTTTGCTGTATCGAATATGCGCCTGTTTTAACCATAATGTACAACATCTTGAAACCATTTCATGGCCAACACATGGTTTTAGTCGTGACGTGTAGCATTTATGCTTCTACCAATTTTACCGTTATTTTCGATTCGGCCCCATATCTCTACGTACTTTTTTTACTTGCTAGCCAACCACTCAGCTTTTTGTAACAAATAAAGTAATTCAAGATTTACTTTATTTGTCTGTTTGACTGCTTCAAACTTTAATGGAGATGACACAAAATATTTATATTTTCGCTTTTTTATCAAATAACTATTCAGTTAAAAACCCAACAACGCAACATGCGTTCAAAACAGCTATTTGATTAGATTATATTAGTATCAGTGTATATTATGAACAATCATAAATTTAAATGCACTACAGTGTCTGTCAATTGAACAGTTATCATTTTTTTCACATATTTCAATATCATCTTTCATCGACTAAATTAATCAGAGTTGCTCTCAAAAGCGATGTCATTCGTTATATTTTGAATCATAATTAACCAAGCATTGTAATGCTATAAAAAAGTATCAATGTGATAAACAATATTTTTTGGGATCATTTGGGGTAAAGTTTGGGATCATTTGAGATCATTTGAGATCATTAGAGATCTTGTGTGGGCTCGAACCTTGACCTTTAACCGAAGGGGCTTAAAATCAATAGGTGCTTTGCCCTTGACCTGAGTAAACTACATTCCAAATTTGGGGGCATTAGATCAAAGCGTTCTCGAATTAAAGCACGGACGGCCAGACATCCTTAGTAAATTCGGTAAGTATCAATACATTGATACTTAACCAGATCATTGTAATGCTAGAAAAAAGGATCAATGTAGTGAGTTTATTTGTTGGGGTAAACTGAGACGTTTCGGACCTCTTACGCAATGTCTGGGGTCAATGACCTAATGTCATAGGGGTGAATAACGTAATGCATGGGGTTAATCACGTCTAATTAATTTGAGCTCGTATGTTTGTAAAGGGAAGACAATGTTTCATCTTAAAATCTAGGCATGGAATATTGTAAGTATAGTTTTAAGCACACGTTTTTAGTAGAATATTATAAGATGTTTAATTATCCGCATTTAAAACGTATCCATAAATAAAAATTCTATTTCAATGTGTTGGCGACGTGGATAGGAAAAAAGTTGGTCTTTAGTCTAGTAAGACGCTATTACTTTACCGTATGCATTTATAGGTACATAACACTGCTAATACATTCTTGTACGACGTAACAAGCTTATCATATTGTTTCGGATGACGAAACGAGTTGAGACATTTTTTAAATCACAGTTGTTCTGCATGGTACACGAAAATAAACTTTAAATATATTGTACATATTGCTCATTACCAAGATGCAGTGTTGTAACAGTGTCAACCAAACATTTTTATATATTCTATAGATTATACAAATTCAGGTCAACGATGACAAAAATGGCGACAGTTATCTAATATCAGCTTAAATAAAATTGTTGCCAAAAAATTATAAAATGGCAAACAAAAATGACAAATACGCTATATTAATGGAAACAAAGCACAATAATAAATTACACTTCATATATTACGGCATTTCATAGAACTGAATTTGTATGCTGATGATGCGTAGGCTGCATACTTATGAATTTTTCATAGTTCGTCTTGTGCTAAATCGAGGAAAGCTTCAAGTGAAGGAAAAAATGTTACCAAACTACGGAACCCATAATACACACCCAAATAACTTACAAATTGTAATTATAATCAGTCAGTACATTGTACAGTAAATAGTAGTTTACAAAAAATTGTATTCAATGCAAAGCCAAAAAATCACAAACAAATTTTTCATAACATAATTTGGGTTTGATGAAATTTTTTTTGAATGCTTTTGGAACTATTATTGGAATTGTTGAAGACTTGCAAAAGTGGCAAATTTAGTATTTTAGAAGACTATATAATAAAACTAGAAATAAATCTGATGGATAACGTGATAATGCCTTTGCAATTGCGAAAGTGGTCGGTTTTGTCACAATTCGCGGAAATACACTCATGACTCACTTAAGATAGATTGCATGTCGGCTTATTTTCATGAACACGTCCCAATATTTCAGTAAGCTGTTGTTGGTCAAATTAGTACATTATTTACTGGTTTCCAATTGAATACGTTGAACCCAATGTTATTAATTTTAACAGTGCCTCTAGTTAATGTTCGTTTCAAAAGGTAACTAATTTTACTACAAAGGTGGGTATAATATAATTTGTGAAGTCTGTGACAAGAAGGAAACTTTCAAAAAATTGTTTCCGCAGTACCTAGAGAACGTCTAGAAACAGAATATATATACTAGGTAAGGAAAATAGATGGGTTGATGGTTACAAAGCCTGTTCCTTCCAAAAGGACAAATACAACAAATAAAAGCATTGATGAAAACCTGTAAAAAACCAATCAGAACCAATAAAAGTACAATTTTTAGTATTTTTGTCCAATACAAAAGCCCTCTAATTAGTTTTGATACTTTAGACTAATACATCTCATAAATAGGTTGTATCACTTTCGAAGTCAATCAGTAAGTTCACATCATAACCTGAAAAACTATTGAAGGTACTAAAACTAGTATAAACCTTCAAGACTAAACAAAACTGAGGTGAAGAAATCAATAAATAGTTTATTTCAGTATCATGGGGATAGTGTGAAATTTCACAAGATATATAGAATAAAATGTTTTTTAAATAAAAAAATTCTATAGTGGGTTAAGAGTACATTCATCTTGCAATTGGAAATCAGAGAATTCATCCTTTATGATCTTACTGCAGTTTTAAAAGCGCACATTGCATTTTTATAGAGTTTTATATAGTATAGTGATTCCTGAAATTTTTTGAGTGCAGTAAAGGTGCTGTAATTAAAATCGTCTATGTGGGAATTATTCTAAGAAAAAAATTCTAAAACAGTTATTCCAAAATTATAAGCGAAATAGTGTAAACGAGAAATATTCTAAAAGGTAAACTTTGAAAAATACATTAAATACTCCAAAATGAAAGGTTTGATTTTTTTCAAAATTTGATTTATTCAAAAAACATTTAAGGAGATATTTGAATCCATTGTAAATTTTGTCAAAGATTAAGATTATATTAATAATGAGAACATAACAATTTTTATATAACATCTGTAAAGTTGGCTTTCTAAATATATTATTTTCTTGTCACCAGTGGTGGCAAGAATGCATATGCAAAATGCTCTAACGGTGTTATTGAAGATATCTGTCAGCAAATAAGACAATTGAAGTGGATGGTTTCTTAAGAGTCCATTTTGACTACATGATAAGTGACTGTTTGATAGTACACTACGTTGTATGCTTTAAAGGCATGACAGAGGATGTTTCGTCTAGATGGCCAACCAACTTAAGCTATAACTTCTTCAAAAAAATCTGTTCGAGTTTTCTGTGAAAATATTGGTCTAATAAAATTGTATTTTCGCTTAATTTAAGCCATTTGACATGAAAATTGGACAAACCTTCTTTTTCAAAATAGAGACTGAAAGTGAAAGTTTGACTAGTGAAAGTCAAGCGACTAAATTTCCCACAAAAACTCTGTTCTTAGATGAACAAGTAGTGGTGTAATTTTTTACTTACTTAATCCACCACTAATTTAAAATTTCACTAAATATAAATCAACGAAATCAAAAAGGCAAACGCAGTTGATATTCTAACTCGAAGTGTGGACAGTCGAAAAGAGCATATCGGCACAGTTTAAAAATATTGCTCTGAGTATCGCAAAAAGCAATAAATTACTGTTAATTCAAGTATGTGCGTAAATCAGGCAAGCTTTTAGTGAAAATATTTCAGACATTTTCTAAATATCAAAAATATATCATAAATTTTTCATATATGTTGAAATTTTTGTAACGTGAACCGGAAGTTGTTTATAGAGAAACAACATCATTACATTACTATGTCTTGAGTGCTACGTGAAGACATGCATAATAGTAGCTTGAAACGATTTTAATGCCCAATACTATCGGTTTAATAGTTAAAATATAAAGGAAAATTTTTTACTTGTTTTTTAAGGTGTTGGCTTCACAGTATAAAGTACTGCAGCTCTCTTAGGTCAATACTGTTAAAGCTATGAAATTTTGAGCATTTGTCATCTTGAATCAAACATGCTCCGTAGTTTACTATGTGTGGGATTGTAAATGTATGCCTAAGAATTTGGTGTCCATGTGACCGGGCATGATGTTTGCAGACTATAGTTGAGATACTGCAGTAGTTCTATAAATTTTATTGCACGATGAAATTACGGGAACGGACTGTGAATGACAATTATATTGTATCATACGATTACTGTAGCACTGGATAATTATGTGTTTTGTTATTAGATTACAGATGTAACGTAATAATAAAAAATTATTTAGCTTTAAAATTATTAGATTTGTGGTTATGAGGCACTGAATTATTCCCAGGATTTACAAATCCTCTTTGACGCTATTTGAGCTCAATTATATAGATATGAATAATGGGATTTTTTCATATGCACTTTATTCAATTCAAGTGTAGTTTTCCACATGTAACAAGTAAAAACTTTATACATAAAGCAAACAAAAATTATACAGTATTATTATGACACGACACTGAAACTATTTGTATCATGTCATAAGTCGTTTAGTAGAACGTTATATCTAAATCCATCTCGTCTTCATATAGTCAACCATACCCTATGTCGCCCACGTCTTTGTATAATGAGCACCCTAAACACAGGGAATGTGATATCTTCATTTTAGGATTGTATAAAAAATTAAGCGGTAATGGAATCTACTGTGACATTAAAAATCAAATTCTATCAGTTATGTGTAAAGCAATGGCGTCAAAACATTGCATGCTTACTTGTTCATGTAATTATTCGACTTTTTACATCCCCATCAAGTTTAAAAATCATAAGTTTGTTAGCCATATCAAAATCAATTATATCGCGTAATCATGGTTTTGTGAGCAGGGAAATGTGAAATGACAACCACAGTAAACAAGTCAATTGAAACAATAAAGTTGTCAAAATGACAAAATATTCTAGTTCATGTTCGATTTCTTGAATGTGTCGGAAACTTCATTTGTTGCTTAGTTGCTTAATCAGGAAATCTGACAGGTTAAATATATAGCAGAATAGTAACTAATGTAGATTACTTATACCTTACACAAAATGTTTATAATACAAATTCTTTAAATTATTCGATGATTTTTACAGCAAGTGACTAAGTATATTCCACGTAAGCTTAAATCACATCAACATTTTCAACGACTGAAAAAATAAGATTTGATTAATAATTTGATGCAACTAAATTTGCAATTGTTTTAAATGGCTTTAATGGACACTATATTCTCGCATTATTAATTTAACGTATTTCAGTCGAAGATATCCATATGTACACATGAATAATTTTTTCATATGAAATATGAGTTACTTTGTAATGGCCTCATTTTTTGGCTGTAGAAAATTTAAAACATTTTCAAGATTAGTTTGTCCGAATCCAAAGATGTTAAGCTGTTTAATGTATAATTTTATAATGCATTATACGTTTTCACAGTACTAATGCGTTTCTGTTTACATTCAAATTGTTTAGATGTGTTAAAATCTATTTTGTCATTAAGTTTGTAGTAACGAGAACTACTTCTAACATGGCGTTGAATGATTGAAAAATATAAAATAAGAATAATCCAGCAGCCTTAGACGAATGGATGTAAATGGATGCTCTTTCCCTGTTGGTAACGTCGGATTCAAGCTTCAAATAGGAATAAAACCCAGAAGGCAATATAAATTTATTCCCCTTTCCTTCCATTTAACTTTATTTGCCTTCACCTTTTCTATCTTCAAATCCATGCAACAACCAATTAAAAGTGGGTCCAAGACTAATTAGCTTAGTGAATCAAATTCAATAAGCGTATTGGTCTGGAATGGTGGAAAATTGGAATATCTAACATTACACAAAAATTCCAACCTTATTCCTTAAAAATTCCAATAGCTTTATGATATGTAATATGATCAGATTGAAAAATAACACATTTGTCACAGACCGAAAAAAGTATGCAAACTTAACGCACCATCATTAATGCAAGGAATAAAAGTAAATTTTCTGGTCAAAACATAGGCTCAAAAAATTTCAAGATAACCTTTTTTCAGAATCGTCTGGCAATGAACACACAAGGAGAAATAAGGTTAACTATTAATAAATTTCTATCATGAATCTACTCTCAAACTGTTGGAAGGATTATCTAACTTCACTCTTAATTATTAACAAATAACAAAAATTTGTTTGATGGTGTCGAAGTTTTTCACAAGAAATAAATATTAGTTTTTCACAATAAAAAGTTTGCACGAGTGCAAACTTATGATTTAAAAAAATCATATTTGCTGAACAAATGCTGCTGAGAGTTTAAGGTTATGGGGTACTGATATCGAATAGTTAAAAACATTATTGCTATTTTTGTGTAGCGTAAGCGAACTTACAAAAATGTGCAATATCAGGGTTATTAAAGTAAAGGATTGCTGAAAACAAAGGCGACTCGTTTCAACGAAGGATTTCCACGAGTATATATTGTTCATGGCAACATGTTTAGTATATATGAAAACTACATACTTTAATCTACAGGAAATGTTGAAAATCCTGGTTCCTCACGCATACGTCTATGATTTTTAGGACGACTTACAAAAACAATAATTAAGCCATTTTTCACAAATTCCGAAAGCGCCTTTTTTGCTTTAAGTACCGTGCTACCAAACTTTCAAAAAAGTTAGAAGTTTAGAGCATGAAATATGTTAAGTGAATTTTCAGCTTTCATAATTGCCCAACATCTCTTCGTATGACCTTCTATTTTTTGAAATATGCTAAAAATAACGACGGCATATATTTAAGTTTTTTCAAAAGAAACCAATTTCGGTTGCCTAAATTACCACCACTTTTCAATACATATTTAAACAAGTGCGATTGTTTTAGCAAACTTTGTTTGCACTGTATTTGAAGATTAAAATCTGGTCTTTCTTACGGTACGAACCAACTTTTAAAATATTCGCGAATGTGGAAGCAGTTTTCATGAAAACCTGAAGTCACATACTCACGATATCTAAGCAGCGCGTTAACAAATTTACGAGTCCCCATCCTTCATATGTGAACTCATATTTTTAAACTTTGCATAGATTTTATCCTCTTTTTATAGACAATAATCTGGTATGTCACAATTCTCCTGTACTGAGTATATGTCGACTCCAGAGACTAATATTTAAAAAATGTCACGCGAATTTTTTGTCGTTTGAAATAACATTACTGTGAAACTTTTTTCCCAATGCCATAATATCTCACATCAATTGATAAATAAGCCCTTTCTTACATACACTTTGCCTATTAAAGTATGTAGTTTTTAAAACTGCTAAGTACGTGTTTACAAAATTCACGTACTATTAGAAATCATACTGTGAAACGAGTCGCCTTTGTTTTCAGCAGTCCTTTAGTACAAGTTTGCATTGCATTTTCATAGGATAGTACGTCTTTTGTAAAAAAAATCTTTTTTATCATGGTTTTATATTTAAAAAATCCAAATTTTATTTCAAATTTCCTTTAAACCCATTAAAAGTAAGTCAAAGTAAGTCAATTTAGTCAAAGTAAGAGAGATTTAGTCGGCGAGTAAAATAATAGATTTCTTGCGACTTTTGACTTTTTGTTTAAAGCCATATTATATACCGAGTTAAAGTTCAAAAAGAATTCATAGCTCTAAATATTCTGTACTGTATGTTTTTAAATGTAGGACAATATTTCGTCGTAAAATCTAGGCATAATTTAGCGTAGGCATAATTTTTAGCACATCAATGTTTCTGTTTTTAATGTGATGGTGACGTGGGTACGCTAATACTTTACTTCTTGCATTTATCATATGCGTGTGTATTGAAAATTGATTACACGCGCGGATTACATTGGCTAAATATATTTTAAATAATCGCTTCACACGACTATTTGATTCGACCAACACTTCACAGATTTAAAAACTACCAAAGACAGTCGTATGTTGATGATCATTTCAAGTACTTTTGTAGGCTTCAAGGATTTTCAATTAAAACGAAAAATAGCCTTTCTACGATTGACCACTTTTATTACTAATGAGAGAGTTAGAAAGAGATTAAAGCAATTTAAATTTGAGTATTAAATGTTGTAAAATAAAAGGTATTTTTTTTTTGCATATTGAACAAATGGAAGCCCTTAACTGTCACTATAGGCCTGTATTTGTTAGATTATTAAACAACCAGTGTTAGGGCCACAAACGTTAAACACATTAATTATGTTGAGTGAATAATTAGCATGTAGGAAAGGAATGATTTTTGTGTTTTCGACGCGGCTTTAAGTTACAAACACAGTGTAGGTATCGGCCAAAATTTATAAGTTCGAGTAAAGTTAAGAACTTTACTCAACCACGATCACCAGAGAATTACAAACGATAAAGGCCTCAAACGAACTCAAATAAAATTAGTAGAGATTATTAAATCATTAAAAATCTACATGGATGAATTTTTTATACTATTAGTTTCTAATCTATTTAAAAAAGTGAATTTCTCGTGTATTTTCCAAATATTATCTTCAACAATCGTATAATTGATAAAATAACTATAAACTAACGCTCCTTAACGTTATTTTGCCACGAATAATTAGCAATTTATCGTATTTAAGTGAAATTCATCAATTTCTAAACACACTTGAATATTAATTGGTCGATATCCGGTGACGGCTACAATATTGACTTTAGGAGAATGTATTTATTTTAAAGTAAAGCTCGAATTTTTTTTAAACATTAAGGTTCTTACAAATATTTGTTACACTTTTCAATTGTCTAACAATTCTTTGCACAAGAAAATTTTTAATTTACAAATGCATAAATTTAATGTAATGCATTGATCAACAAACCCAATTACCCCGAAGTAAAATCTGAAATTGCTAGAGCAAAAATTCACCCACAAATACACACTACAAATACACATAAATACACCTAGCTAAGGTACTGAAAGTACTCCATAAGACTAATATATGGGCGATCATATTTGTGCTGAATTTTATCTTTAAAGAAGAACAAGAAAGATATCTGTTTGGTATGAATTATATAGCGGTTGGTATAACAGTTTTGTGTGGCTTATATATGTTACAATTTATAAAAACCTTGAGTTTATTCTAATTTCGGCAACTAATTCAAATAGTAAGCATTTGAATCCGAATCTTAACTAGTTATTTAATTCAAGTTTATTAAACTAAGAGCATTGAAACAAGAGAAATTGATCAAAATTATCTAAAATTAGCGTTACTGAAATGGTTAACAAGTATTGCTTTTTTCAATGTAAACATTAAAAGGTTGTTCGCCTGCAGCAGGTACGTGCAACGACTGATAAGAACCTTCGTGTACATATCCAAGAATATATGTAATGGCAACAATGTAGATGCTAAAAGTGGTAAACATTCAAGAAAAACAATTCTTTTCAAATCTACAAATATCTGATGTGTTCTAGCGTCTACGTCGTTTTTTTAGCATATTCAGACATTTTTAGGTTTTTATATTATAAATAATATGTACGCATATTTGCAAGCGAGCGGACGACACCACAGGCCCTCAAGCGTGCGTACTTAAGCATTAGCGTAAATGGAAACTTTGGCAAACCAGCCCATTAGGGAAGGTATTTAATTTCAATCTTTTTCAGTATCAAAAACTGTGTCAGAAAACCTTTTTTAATCAATTGCGGGAGCTTACTTGTAAGAATTCGTGTGAAGCTCTCTACGAAAAAAATACTAAATAAACAAATATTTTTGAACATATAGATGCATTAAAATGAAAACATTTGGAAATGTGCCCGAAAATTTATATATTATTTAAAGTTATTTTGAATTTCAACTCCCAGAAGATCAGTGGAAATAGTAATTTGCAGTTAGCAGTGCGAGATGAGTACACTACTGTTTAGAAACAGTTTTTACACCACTGGAAATTACAATTTTATTTTTAAACTTTACATTTTATTATGCTGCCTTTAAGCTGCTAATAACAAACAAACTAATCCTTTCTTCCTTCTCCATATTTCCAACTCCGGTCAAACATCCGATCTGAAAATCAAGGGGAAATCCTTCACTCCTTCGTTCCAATTTCCGGTACCCTGACTATACATTTGTTCGATTGGAGTACCCTGCGAGGCAAGAAAAGGTCACGTTTAAATTCAGCGACTGAATGCTTACACTGAGTCGTGAAGTACTAAATTCAACGAAATTCCGAAATCGATATCGGGCGACATGCACAAAAAATTGCCTTTGATAATTAAGACACTTTCTCGAGTTCATACATAACCCATTGTTTTCGATGTTCCCGTCTATTTTCGGTAACTTCGGATTTCAAATTATAAATCTGGCGTCGTATTCGGATTGTACGTGTTCGAAACCTTCATGGATATGATTTTTGTTTCAAAATTCCAAAAATTTACTTTTTCCGCCCTATTTTCAGTAACGTAGCATTTCAAAAATTAAATCTGGTATGGCATATTAAAGCAGAAAACCTTGTATGTCTAAACAAACTACTGTACAAAAAACGCAAGCCACAAGGCAGTTAAAGTATAGTAAGCAAGTTGAAGTTAAAGGAAGCATAGACGTTATTTGTAGCAAAGGAAGCGAGTTATATAAAAAATGTTACGGTCGATTGAGATACAACTGATCACAATGGAATGATTTTCTGACCTCGTTACCCCATCAAACAAACCTTCCTTAAATTACATGAACGCAAATGCTACTCGCTAGTTACATAACTCATTGCACTACAGTATCAATACCTAAAACCAGATCATTGTAATGATATAAAAAAGGATCAATACAGAAATTTTCTGTTTTGCGTTGAATTGAGACGTTTTGGGTCAATTACGTAATATTTGGAGCTATTTGAGTTTTCTTTACGGTCGTCACTTGACCTTTGACCTATGTAGCTCAGAATCATAAACAGCCTTGCCCTTGAACAAGGTGACCTGTACACCCAATTTGGGGTCAATAGGTCAAAGCTTTGTCGAGTTATCGCTCGGACGGACGGTCGGCCGAATAGACATCCGAAGTGAATTCAGTACGGATCAATACATTGATACTTAATAATAATGAAATGCAAATGAAATTTAGAAAAGAAGTTTATATGTATTAAGTATATGTCATTAACATTATGTCAAATCATAGGTAAATTTCAAGTGCAATATATCACACCTCTGACAACTATACAAATACATAAACACTATTTCCGAGAGGAATGTTTCCATAGAAAAACCAGGTTAATACAAAACGATGAGACACCGCACAGCACAGAGAGCATTGTATAATATTGTGCTTTCACATATAACAAATGAACATATTTTTATCTGCTTTACCATCCACTACGGAGTTCCTCTCTCGGTTTTATGTCTAAAAATAGAATATTGCAATAATACGCTTCGAATCGCACGGTATTCAATAATAATAACGTGTCCGTGTGGCATCACGCTTATGTTTATGCAACAGGTTCTGCAAAAAACACGTTTTGCTGGTAGTTCAGCAATGCTGCTATATATAACATAAAAACTCATTCGGCATTGGTTTGATTTTGGTATACTGTAGATGGCATACTGTAAAGTTTCGTAGCAACCCACAGCATTGAATGGGAAGGATACTTTTCAAACTTTTTCACAGGCACAAATTTAACATTTTTGGTCACAATGTCTAGCACGAAAGTATACATATGTGCAGATTATTTATAGTACAATTATTTTTGTTGTATTTACAATTTACAGATCTTTGTATTACTACTGTTATGAAATGTTAATGGGGTTGACCTTTGATCTCACTGAAATACTTTTGTATTATTAACCGTGAAAATTGCAGTTTTTGGAATCCCGCATCACTTGTCGGTTACTAGAAGCGAAAAGCATCATGAATGAAAGCCATATCAGTAAAAGCAGTTGATGTGAAACTATTTTTCAAAAAGTTCAAATATGTCAATTTTCTATAATAAGTTGATTTCATCATTAAATTTAAATGCTTATGAAAGTAGAGTTTTTGTAGGAATTCTCACTGGACAATGACATCAAAAAATTCATTTAAATGTTACAACAAGCGGATTCTATTACATGAAGAGGATGAAAATATATGGCATGACACGATCATAACTTAAATGAATAGTTAGAGTAGTTGTTTTGGCGTTTGCATTATTTATTATACTGTATATTACTCTACAATTTATTTATTATAGAAGCTTACACGTTTTCACAACTTTATCTCATACGCTACAAAATTGTCCAATGATATGCTCCTAGTATTTGTTAA
>JAQFXM010004993.1:0-15868 GCA_034693345.1 Entomobrya multifasciata
AGCACCATTCATAGCTTCTCATTATACTCATCTGGTTCTGGTAAATAACTAAAAAAGTGTTCGGGAAAACCAAACCTCCAGCACAATTTGAGGTGAGTTCAATTAAATTAATTGCAGTATTATCCTGTGTAAAGGACTTACGTGCTTTTGCGCACAACAGGTAATTAGTGCGTTTTTATTTTTCCCCTAGTGCATTTAAGTGCATGTCTATAAATCGCAGAAAAGTTTAAGTTCACTTTGTAAACAGTGTTTTTAAAAGATCATAAGTGAATTAGATTTAAATGCTGATCAGTTTTTACTTTACTTCCTTGTAGGTCCTTAATTGTTGAGCCAGGTTTTATGGCCAGCCTTAATTACCTTTTGAGGAGATACACAGCTTGTGTTTTGTTTCCAACACTTAGCTTCGCTGCCATTTTCGCTGATTGGAATCGCACGCGAAAGTGTAAGTTGGAACGTACTTTAGTTAAAATATAATTTTTAATGTCCAGTTAAGTTTGAATTTAATAAAAAGTAATTGAACGGTTGCATTTGTGTTTGTATATTTTTTGCCACAGGGAAACTGGAGAAAGCTGCATTAGCTGCTGCGTCCGAAAATTTGTAATTAGTCAGCTTCAGCGGAACATAAAAGTAAATTGATATTTCTGAAAACATGCTTTAGTGAAAGGAAAGCATTCAAATTCTTAATTATGTTGGATAATATGTATAATTGTAACTGATTTTTATTTTTCGACAGCACAGCCATTCAACATGTCGTACTTAACGGCATCATGGAATGTTATGGGATTTAACAAGCACTGGCTCGGATATTTAATTCCAATTGCTGGTTATTACTTCGGAAAGTATCTTGATGATAGTGAAAGGGAAAGGGCAATTAGCTACAGGGACAAAAGTGCTTTATTCGGTGGAAACGTCAAGCCCGGAGATCCACCATCATGGGGAAAAGGGTCAATTAATTAGACGCGTCATGTCATCTTGCGATGATAAAATGTAGTAAAATGTGTGTATATTCGGTAATAAATTTAAAATGATAGCAGAGTATCCAAAAAATATCCATTGTAGAAACTTTTATTATTAGTTTTGGATTATGTAAAGCATTGTTACAAAATACTTTTTAGTGTTTCTTTTGGGTCATTGTATTGCACCCCCGCAGCCATACAATTTAAGAATAAACATGTGAGAATATGTAATTTACGATAATTTGTCTATAAAAACATTCAATTATTATAAAATTATTTGCATAAAATCTCTTACAAACAATAACAAGCAAAAACCCATTCAACTTAACAGTTCAATAACTCTAATTTTAAGTATAATTTTCCGTTTACGAGCGAATATGCGATATATTTACTATATTAAACAAGTTTCAGCACACTTTCCTTTTCATCCTGCAAAAAATACCTCAACAAATCATAAATAATTCTTGTGACATTCTTATTTACAAACTGGAAGTTAGAGGATCATTAATTGATGTACATTTTACATTAATCACAGCTTATTGTAGTTAATACATAAATTGGTTTCAATTTAAAATTATGGTAAAAATTGATTGATTGTAACAATGTACAAAATATACTTTTTTGTCGAATAACCATCCTTAGACAGCACATCACTCACTCATTAATTACCATCCATTCATTCAGTTTTAGTGTGATACTTCAATCTTTCTGTAGTTAAAATATTTTCTCTTATAATTTTAGTCTTTATTTTTGGAAAGTTTTATTGACAAAAATTTCGTAATACTATGAATTTAGAAAAAATATGCACGCCAAGATTAGAACCGTCGCTCAACCGTTCTTGTTCTTCTCATGTTATCAAGTACAGAGCGCAGCTCTTCAACGGGATTTTCGTCCTTGGACTTGTCCTGGTTAATTTGCTGCAAAAAAAGAATATGATTTTTAATTATTCACTGCACTTTAAAATGATATTTTAGAATTATCCATTTATGTAAGATAAAAATCTTAGCTTACCTTTCTTGGCACAGTTCTATCAATATGACGCAACTTGATCCCTTGCTTCAATTGAGATACGATATCATCAATTTGTGGGGATGCACTCACTAAATTCTTTTGACCATCCAAGGAGCCATTTGGAGATGTTTCCAAATTGCTTCGACCACCTCCCTTTTTCAAAGCTCCCATTGCAGCTTGTAAAGAGTTACCCAATCCATTTCCATTCATCATTCCAAGTGATGGAGGAGGTGGTGGTGGGGGAGGAGGTGCCGGTCCTAGTCCACCTCCCATCATTGGTGGTGGTGGGGGAGGTGGAGGAGGAGCGGTGGTTCCGTTTGGAGGAGTACCTTCACTGGAAATGGATGATGAACAGTCTTCAAGTTTTCTCTCTGCTTCTTCCGCACGCTTTTTAAGTAAAAGGATTTCTTCTTCGAGAGCCTTGATTTTGGCGTCTTGTTGAATGTCAGAGGTTTCCTCCTCTAGCTCCTTTTCACTCAAGCGGTTCTGGAAATAAGAAAATAATATTTAGTTTCACATTGCCCCAAAGTGTAAACATAATCGGAAAATGCATGCATGCTTGAGTTTTATGTGAGTTCTCACCTGGAGTTCAGTTAATTGGGATTCAAAGGTATTCTTTTGGTCCTCAACACTTCTTTGCAATTCATCAATTTGGGCGAGGGCGTCCAGGAGTCTGTTGTCCATTTCCTCATTGTTCATAAAGACAAGGCTTTGCCTTTGCAATATATTCTTCTCAGTTAACAACTGCAATTTAAATCGAACCATTCAGTTAGTTAGTTATCTAAATATAATTTGAATTAAAAATTATTGTCCAGTAAGCATTTTAAAAATGTAATTCGTCTAACCACTGATGCTCTTGAACCGTCAAGCGGAGAAATGCTAATTTTCCCTGCTGAAGGATGAACAACAGCAGATTTTCTTTTGAAAATCATAGTGATCCTATTTAATCTTCTTTTTACAGACGCCATGTTTACTTCATTCGTAAAATTTGTTTAAAAATGCTAAAACACTGTTACCAATTTATTATAATAAATGGTATTTTTGAGAATGTTCTCAATATATTTTAACTGGCACAACCACTAGCACAGCAATTTTCAACATTGCATCTCAATTTACGCAAGGAACACATACTAAATTATTTTCTTGAACAAAATATTATTTGCTACAAAACTTTGTTTCTGGTTTATCCTGAACCTCAAATGTAAATCCAGTGCAATGCACGTATGTATATTAATTCCTGGAAAGGAAAATGAGGTGCGGTTTTTCTAGATTTTTAGATTGTCAATGACATAAACTTGGTTAAACTTTTGTCGCCTTTCCAAAATGTCTAACAAACTTTACGTTGTATGATAGCTGACTGTCATTTTATTTAACAAACCAAGCTGTAAATTATGTGGTTCAACTTTACTTATGAGAGTGCATGCACTATGTATTGATAAATATTTAAAATTAATCATGATTTTGGACTAAATCTAAATGACGCAAATTGCAATTTGGGTTTAAAAACTATTGAAATTGATAAACTAAATTTCGTATCAAATATTAACATTTTATGCACCAACACTTTAAAACGACAAGTTATAAAACAGATTAATAATTTAGATGATGAGCCCACTGTAATTAATTATAATTTCCTATTATTTTTTTGCACTAAACTAAAAACGTTACATCATAAATAATTGCTTCTTTTAATTTATGATAAATCAAACCAAACCCGACCGATGCAGTTTTTTTTGCCAAGCCCTGCCCTAAACCCCACCTCACCAGTGACCATTGCTTCTCAGCTGGCAACATTTAAAAATCTTAACTTGACTGATACAAAAACCATTTTAAAGTTCATCATCTCAAACATCTTATGCATTTTTCACACAAAAACATTTTATTTTTTATCACTAAAAAATGTTGGGTTTCCGCATGTAAGTAAAATGTATCATCTATTTTGAAAAATGAATTGTATTTGATGAATGATGGGAAGAAAAGTTTTGTTTCATACAGGTTTTCTTCCGTGGTCAATAATATCCACCCACGCATATGTAAAATAACAACATGGAGCCTATGGAGAGTGCATGGGAATATTTTTTCTCTCTTTTAGATGAGTTAACTCACAAAATGCAAAAGGGACATTACCACCAACCACCACCACCATCGCCGTAATAATATAAATGTCTAGCCTCTGGTGCTGGTGGTCGTGTCAATGTTGCGGGGTTGGGGTGCAAAAAGTATACATATATCAAATAAAGTATAAAGAGAGAACTATTAATTAGCTTTTAAAAAAGTGTCTATCTATCTTCTCAAGATATCCTGGGAATTTTTTTGTGCTCATATCCATCTCAAAAAAGTCAACATTCAAGAAGAAAGAGAGTTGAACGAGTGCAAGCAGTGGTCAAACAAAAACAAGTTGATTGCATAATAGGTATACAAAATATATTTTTTGTTTTTTTCTTCATGTTCAAGGCATACCCTATCATTAAATATTTTATTTACCTTTTTAAGTTCAGTTTCAGCCACTTGAAGCTTCTCGTCATCCACTGATTGTTTGGATCTTAATGAATCATGCTGAATGGTGAGGTCTTCCAGTGACCTTGCTAGCTTCCTATTTTGCTCATCAAGTTTACGAAGCTGATCCTTCAACTGGATATTTTCAGTTTTGCTTGATTGAATAGAGTCGTTCATAAGGAGTACAGACTCTTGGCTCTCGAATTCAACAAGACGAAGTCGTTCCAATTCGGCCTCCAGTTCAATTATCTTTGTTTCCATTTCTTTGGAATAAAAAGAAAGATAAAATTAAAAGATAAAATATTGAAGGCAGAAAAGCAATTAGTAGTAATGTAATGCATAATAGTTTATTCATTTTATCGCATTTCTCATCGCACCTTTGACCTTCTTTCGCAGGTACTGAATCTCCTTATCACTTTCCGGGGATTCTCCCTCAGGCACGCTTTCAAACATGTTGGCATTGGCTAGCAATGTTGTAGGGTCTACATGCTGCATCATTAAAGCGCTCTGCCTTTTCAGGCGACGGTTCTCCTTATTGTACTTTTTGAAGAAAAAAATATTAATCACATTTTAATTTACATTGCATTTAAACGACAAATTTTGATCCTGCTTATTTGTGCATATTATTTAATAATTGAAGCGCAACCTAATTTTAAGCTTAATTAAACTTATCTCTGACGCATATGTTGAATCTGCATTAAGGAATATTCATATGTTTAAACGTAAAACATTTATTAGCGTGTTACCTCATCAACTCTTGTAAGAGCCTCATCTTTCTCCAGGTTTTCCGCCTCATATCTTCTTTTTAGCTTGTGATACTCATCGTAAGTCGCCTCTGACGCTATTAATAAAAAAAAAAATTACACAAAAAATTACTTTCCACATTATCAGACTGATAATTACTGTTAACACTAATTAACACAATTCCTTTTTTTAAACTGTATTATTTAGCTGCTGACTCAGCTAATGATCCCACCCAACCAAGAAGATTTTTTTTACCTTTTCTTAGAGATTCCAATTGACTGGTTGCTGCCTCCAGTCTAGTAGCCACTTTCTCATGATCTTGGTACAAGTCATGATATCGTCTTCTTAACTCTTCGTAATCTCTTGTTGCTAAAAAAGAATAATTACACCAATTAGTACAACCGTTTTTCTAGTTACCCCAAAATATATAGGCCAAGCCATTACATAGGGTCCCATACCTCTTTGTGCCAAAGTCACCAAATGGTTTTTCTTCTTCTCACTTTCCTCAAACTTTTCCTTCCATCCAATACTCTGATAAAACCTGCCAGTTGACGAAGTTCCATGAAAAGTACTTCCAAAAGCTACAGCAGGTGCTGCTGTAGGAGTGGTCGCAGGAGAAATTCGGCTACTTCCTGCACTTGGTGTATTAGCAGCCATGTTCAATCTCCTTCCAATGCCCCCAGGCGAGGGATCCCTAAATCTTACTGTGGGAGTCGCTGAAGAAATTCCATTTATGGAATTATTACTCCCATTCACTGTACTGGTACTCCCTCCAAATCCAAAGCCAGCACTTCCGCCTCCAGAGTTCAACTTTGGAATGGATGATGAAGGGCTTGTTCTCGTAGGCACTTTGGCTTTTGGCCTTGTCGGACTTTCCAAAGTTGTCCGACTTCGGGTGATATTATTACTGCTGCCATTAAACATATTGCCATTCGTTGCTGAAGAAGATAAAGGCGATGAAGAATTTAAAGATGTAATTATCCCACCACCACTACCACCTGGTGGAGAAGGTGTCGATGATAAAGATGAAGATGTCGTTAAATTTCCCGCAGACAAGTTAATGGTCATACTAGCCTTTTTCATGTCAAGGCTTGGTTTATTCGCCCTATTCACGACGGGCGGTGTAGAAAAAAGATTTTCCTGAGATGATGATGATCCAAGAATCTTATTACTACTTCTGTTAGGACTCTTCAACAAAGGAATCTCCACAGTCCTTACAATTGACGCTGTACTAGGTTCCGGAAGTGGATTCCTCTTTTCCACGCTACCACTTCCACCACCCCCACTTCTCCAAGTACTTTGCAAATAGGAACCTGTCCCTGTGGAAAGGGACGAACAGGTTGATGAAGAACTATCAGAAAAATTTCCCGAAAATTTGCGAATGTTCACTTGGCTGCTATTACCACCGTTTTTGTTGTAACTTGTTGACAAACTGGTGGTGCTGCTGTTATTTGGATATTGATGGCTTGCGGTTTTCAATGTTCCATTGCCACTGCCGTAAGTATTTCCAAAGTAGCTATTTCCATTGGAATGATTTTTCTCTGAAATATTAGCTGCTGTGGTGGTATAAGGAAATAACGTTGTTGCTGCTCCAGAAGAACTGCCAGACAATTTTCTTGCAGATGTCGCCAGTGTTGAAGAACTTCCAATGCCACTGCCAATATTATTACTGTAATTTTTACTCAGGGTAAAGTGAACATTATGATTTGCTCTGCCATTTGTTGTGGCGACAATGTCCGGTGGTACACTGCCGTTCACACGTCCATACGGTGAAGATTTATTATGATTTCCATTTACACCAGCAGAAGAAGAGCCATTACCATTAAACAAACTTGATGATGATGAGGATGATGACGAGGTCGTCGTTGCTCCTGATGATGATAATGATGAACTGCCGTTCTGCTGAAACTGCAGAATGCGATTTCGTACACTACTCATCTTTGCAGTTTTTTAAGTGGTGGTATGATGTGTTGTAAAAAAAGAGATTTATGTGTACACAAAGTATATAATGTGCTCAGTGATAAGAAATAAAATGGAGATTTGATTAACTTTCTATATTAAACGGTAAAGTGACAGCACAGTAGTGGTATCACGTACAAAGTTTGCATTCACTTAAAAAACACAAATAGGCTGTATGACTAAATTGGATTGGTGGAGAGGCAAAAGGGTATGTAAGATTGTCTTCTCTGAATTTGAATAGGTAATTAAAATGTTAATGTTTTTATCTCGGTTGTGATACTGGTGATTCATGATTTATCATACGTCACGGCACACAATTATTGGTAATGCTAATCTCAACTAAAAACAAGGTAGTAAGCAAAGCTTTTCCTATGAATTTGCAAATGTTTTTTTTAATAACTGGTGAGTAAAGAAGTTTATATTGATTTAAAGTTTAATACTTGCATTACAGTAGTGTGTACTGTATACGAAGCTAAATTCGGCATTGACAATGACGATGATGACTAATGCAGAAAAATGTCAGTCAATATTAAAGCTGTAGACAATGATGTCTAAATGATATGATATTTTCGTTCCATTGTTATTGCAAACTATTCATTGACAACAAAAAATTGACATCTATTTTGTAGAGCAGCGGTGTAAAATACATGTCAATTTTAGTTTTATGTGTGGAGTTTCATATTTCACTTCCTTCCTTCAAAGTAACAAAACCGTGTGACCAATCTGCAAAATAAAAAAAGAATGATATTTCGTTAGTGAACAGTATTGTATTTTTTAAATATGGGCAACAAATAAACTTCAAACTTGTAATGTAATAAGTAATGAACGTGATATGTATTGAATTTTGCTAAAACATAAAAAATGGAGTGGATTGCTTTTCAATAAATATACAGGTAAACTATTTGCAAGAAGTAACATGAATGGCTTGAATACACGCATATTGGACGTGAATTCCGAATTCCGATAAAGGAAAATGGTAATGAAGTTATTAAAGTGGGAGGACTCTATTGTACTAAAATGCACAATAATATATGTGGTATCGTGTAATGTAATGGCTCTATTCATCGCCATTAATAAGCCATTTATTTACATCAATAAATGTATCACCTGCGTAGTGTACAAATTATAAAATATTTGTGATATGCGACAATAGTTTTGTGATCATTTATTTCAAGTGGTGTTTTCAGAACATAAAAGACAATTTGCAAAAAGATTGCGAAGCTAACTAAACTACATATTATGATCACTACTATCTATTGATTGACGAGTGAGTAATGTTACAAATCTTGCAAGCATCCCAAATTTTTCCATTGACATTCGACAAACAATTTTTGGTGATTATATATTATATTGCATTGTAATTTTTGATCATGATCTTGAAGATTGGATGTATATGGACATGTTTCCTTGAGATAGGGATGCGATGCCAAAAAAATCGCATTTTGAAAGTACACATGTGGATGCATATATGCACAACTTGCTGCTGAATTTGGCTACATGAAAATAAAAATTGATTGAGAAAAAATCGAAAAAGGAGTTTCAAGGACGATTGGTCACTTTTCAATGCTAGTTGTCTAACTAGAGACCTGTGGTGGCTCTGATGTTGAGTAAGCGAGCGTTAACATTATAATGTTACATATTTTTGCAAGCAAGTGTGAAAATCCAAAGTAAATATCGAGGTTATTGATTACGGATGTTTGTAGATGATGAATAGTTAGATGATGATGGCATAAGCATAATGTTAGATATTCTTTTATAATGTGCATCCTTTTAGACAGTTTTAGTTTCTAAATTACAATCAACTTGCTACGAGTCATCTAACCTAACCCCATCCACTCATCTATAATCACCGTAAACCAAAATAGTTACAATATTTTTAAGAACAGACTTCAAGTTTCACAAATACGCCATTTCTATCAACTGTTTTTTTAACAACACAACAAAAATCTTTCTACTTGCATAACTTGAATTTATTGATTAAGTCACATTGCCATCTACCCATAACCATTGACAAAATTCATTTCAAACTCAATCAAGACCTTTTCACATGACATTTCTAATTGCACTTTTTATAACTCTCTTTCATCCATTCCATTTCACTTTGCAATTACTTCTTTAAGATTGTTCTGACAAGTATTTTACATCGCCGGACTACCATCACCCAAAATTCTAAAATTAAGCTGACAATGCAATACAATGAAATGCATTTTTACTGCATATTATATCTTCAAAACTTATCCTAATCACCACCATTTTTTTGTATTTTTTCACGCTCTGTTTGAATATTACACAGTATAAAAAGTGTTTAATTTAAGATAACGCCTTCCCTTCTTATTTCATTTTGCAAGGTGCATTTTCCATCTCCATCTCTGAATAAATTGTAAATTGCACCATCTTTCATCATAACGTCGCGTGTAATTGAGAAGTTTCTCATTCAATCACAAAATCATGTGCATGCACACAAGGATCACATCTCATTAGCCACACTAATTTATCATTATATTCATCTCTTCTTCTTTTTTCATACATTCACACTTGCTATAATTTGGTACATGTAATCATGATGAAAAGTATGACCATCGGCTAAAAAAGAATTATTTTGTAGCAGGTAGGCAAACAGACACCAAGCCAAATAAAAAAACAATCTTGACTGGGACGACAGCCACCAACGCCACACACATCACAAAATATTTTGCATGCAATGCAGATATCTTTTCTGCAACTGATTCTTATTGTCCACTTTACTTAAACATTTAAAAAAGTTTTATTTTCAATCTTGTAGGATTTTTTTTGCATATTAAATACTTAGTACATAATGCATACATGCCCATGGGTGTAAGATTTCTAGAAAACGATAGCGAAAAAAATGGCAAAGACAAATCAAATAAAAGTTTAAAGTATGTATATATGTATGTTTAAAATGGAAAGGTGTGCAAATTTAATTGAAAAGGAAAGTTCTTAAAATCCCTTGTGGGAGTAAAAGTGAAGGTGGTGGTGGTTGGAGATCGATGAACATGATATGGCAAATATATACATGATTGTTTTACATATGCAATGCTGGTGCCCCACACTCGACAGGAATATGGTGTGACGATATGATACGATATGATCGTTATTCGCGTCAGTCATCACCACATCAGCAGTCGTCGTATGTAATTTAAAAAAAGACTTATTTGTCTACTAATCTCTTAATTTCTTCATCTTACTTTTCTTACACTCAAGAAGCCATATAAAAACTATACCCAATGATCATATCAGTTTTTTAAAGCCACATTTGAATAATTCTTGTCACTTTTCATAAAGTGCTTTCGGTTAAACACACAACTCTTTCGTTCATTTCGTTATTAGTCATTCAGACTGACTGTTCCAGACATTGTTTTACTCCGTGTGACGGTGTGACTCTTACTTTTCTTCAGGGTCACAGGTTCAACGTCACATTACCTCCTTCTCTTTGTCACAATCTCTTGAAATCTCCACCACCAGACCAAACCTTTACCTTGCTGTTATTTTCTCCCTTTCTCAGAAAAGTAGTAAAAATTACAAATACCAACGTTTTCTCATATGGCACTCTATAAAAACCAAGTTACAAAACTATTACACACTATTTTTGTGGTCGTAACTCGCAACGTTTTTCAAAAAGAAATTCTACTGAGAAAAGCCATAAAGCACACAGAAATATACCCAGTTTTTAATTACTTCTTCTACTTGTTACACCAGAGCTTACATATAAAAGGATTACTGACGGTGAATAGGAAGGAAGGGGGATGAGGATGAAAACATTTTGAAAAACAAAGTCGTAATGTGAATGTGACAGAGTCACAACAACAGAAAACAGTTTTGTTGGCTATTTGTGTGTAAAGGGGCGTCTTTCTACCAAGTGTTTACACAGAAATCTTGTCAGAAGAAGAAAAAAACTTAAGATAATATTTGTTTGGATATAATGTAATATGTAGAGGAAGAGGGAATGTTGTGGAAAAAATATCATCAGCATCGTCAACCATGTAGGTATGCATTTTTTATGACAAGAAGGAGAAAATGTAAAAGCTGAACAAGTACAAGAATTCATTTTTGGTTATTCTTGGGACTTCATAATGTTGGATGAATGAAGAAGGGGAGAAAAAAAGCATACTGTTTTCGAATGTGTGGTGGTGCAAGTGAATTGTCACAACAAATCTTACAAAATGAATAGGGGAAAAATATGTTTATGTTAATTTGTATGTTTTACTATGTTGGATGTACGAAAAAAAAGTACATTTTAATAAAGTGCGTTGGTTGGTAAGTTTTGTGGTGTTTAGCCATATCTTTTGCATTTATCTAATCACCTTCTTTTTTAGTTTATCTATGCCCTCCTGTTGCTAATGTTGTCACCGTCTCCTCTAAAGGATGGTAAATTAAGGTGTGGACTGGAGTGTGTGAAAATTATATAATGAGATTTTTGAAAAACGTTTGAAATTCGTAAATAATATGACTTTTTGGATGTGTTCTTGGTATATTGCCCACTACATACAACCTACATATATTACTACTGTTCTCTTCTGAATGTATAATACAATTTTTAAGGTTATGATGATCATGATTATGACATACCTACTTAATTCTTTGTTGTTCAAGTAAAAATGAAGAGATAGGATGATTAATTCGCTAAACTGTTGTGACTTTGAAATATAATATATTTTGACGATGAAGGTAATGGTCACCAGTCACCACCACGTTCTAATCTCCTTATATTTTTTGAAGGAGATAAGACTCAATTCGAAAGTTGTACAGTCAGACTGGCGACGGCGACAAAAAAACACCTGAGATTTTAAGAAAATTCATAAATTTTAGGCTCTGCTTGAACCGTTTTTACTGTTTCGCTTACAAATGATCCCGAAATTAGTTACTCTATATTTTCTACATTTAATTTGCAAGTTTTATATGAAACCCAAGTTCTATGAGAAGATATGGTCGTGTAAAATTCTAAAAAATCCTTTCACCTCTCACTGGAATTATGACCGTATAAAATATATCCCACATTCCCCAGAGTTCACTGGCTACGAAATTCCTTTTTTATCAAATATCACAAATCTTTCAAGAATCAAGATTTGTTTCATGATTAGTAAGCCAACAAACGAGCTTTATAGAAGTCTGTATATCTGCATTGCACATTGCATCGGTAAAAAATATGCATGTCTTCTGTGGACAGACATGAACATAATGTTCACAAACTTGCATTCTCTCTTTCAGTTTCACCAATAAAATATCATTGTCATTGCCTATTTCAAAAGATGCTAATTGCCATTTTACCATTGCCGTATTTTTTTCTCTTTTCTTTTTGTATTCAAGTTCTAAAAGTGACAGAAAAAAATCCATCTGTTTATAGCTGACTAGTAATATTTACGATATTATCTGAAGAGAGAACTAACAAGTTATTATTCAAATTTCAAAATGATATACAATTTGCATGCAAGCATGCATAGTGTGAAGTGAACAGTACACCTAACGGCTATTTAGACAGAACAAATGAGAATCATACACACACCCATAAAGCACATCATCATTGTCTATACAAAGTTGAAAGTCAAAATCATCTTAAAAACCACAATAATTACAGAGAGATGTCCCCGTACGCGTCCCCAGCAAAGAAACATTTAAAAAGAAATTTTAATTTTTTCGATTTCAAAAAGTCAGAGAGGTTTTTTCTAAAGAATAATAATTTTTGTCGCTTTTAACACAAAAGGGCACATACATATCATGTAATATTTATAATTTTGTAATCAAGCCAGAGAGAGACTTTTTATTACGACTGCATGTAAAATAGAAAGAAGGAAAGTATAAAAGCGCACAGCACACTCCTTTCAAAATATTCATAGAATTGCCAAAATTCATGTCACCTTTCCATGCAATGTATGTAACATTTACAAATTTATTTAATAGCATCACCCACCATATACCTCCACCAACATCTTCACTGCTTATTTCAAAAGGTCAGGGTCAAACGGGTCAAAACTGAAATGGTTTTAAAATTTTGAAACATAGTCACTAGAGAAAATTCCATATGAAGCCAAATGCCTGCACAGCAAGAGAATCTATTATGATAAAAAATTCAACACATTTGTAATGAAAGTATGAATTGTTAATGTGTTTTCTTCAACTCGCAGTTTTCTTTCACATTTGTTAGCCAGTGGGCTTTAAAAAAAACTTCACTTTAGACTAGATGACTAGACATCACAGAAGACAAGAAGACACACCACACCTGCCGCTTATATGCACTTTACTATAAACCATTCAATTGAATCTTATTTTTCTTTGTCAGTGAACTGAACTTCATAGGGGCCCGTCCCATTGTTACAATTACAATATGAAAATGAACAGCAACAATGAAGTAGTCTCACAGTGCAGCTAATAATTATGCCTGCGAAAAACGTGTCTTTAGAGAGAAGGTGGTAGTGGTGGTGGAAAACGGAACAAAAATTATTGTGTAAAATCTCCATAAAAATGTAACACTTGAAATTTTACACCTTACGAATTTCACTTGACAAGTTACTCTTTTTTTCTGCTCAGTTGTAAAAAAGTTGAAGTAAAGCAGGTGAACAGTGAGTAGACAAGATAGACATTAAATCATTCCATAATTTGTACTAGTCAGCAAGTAGCAGTAAAAGCCAGTAATAAAAATTGAAACGCGACGCGAACTCATAAAATGCATGTAATAATTTTTACCATGTAAAAAATTACAAGTTGTACATTTTTTTCCAAGTGACACAGGCACACCATACTCGTGTTTTAGTTCCCTAATTGTTTTCACAGTCAAGTTTTTTTGTCATTTTGCTCGAAAAATCTATTCAAATTTGTTAAGCCAGCCATTTTTATTTATGGGGCAGCCTAGATAAAAAAATCAGCCTGGTAATCAGTTTAAAAGTACCGACTCCTCCGGTGACACATACACGTGCAAATAAAAGCACGAGAAAAATTTTCACCGTAGTCATAAAAATCCATTTTTAATGTTCGTATTTAAAATGGTAACAATGAGATTAATAGCTGTAAGTTTAACAATAGTAGAAAAGCCGGTCGGTATATTTTTTTTCATAAAATCATTGACCCAGTAAACTAAACGACAAGCTATTAGTAAGCACGTATATTATTTAAAATCTTCCTAAAAATTTTCTCTAAAATATTTTTTTTATGAAACTGCAGAGCAGAGTCAGCATAAAAATCTCTCTTTTTTAGCCCGTCTAAAAACTCTAAACCAAACCAACTCAGTACATAAAAGTTCATAATGTTTCGTTCACGAAAAGATTCTTTTTTTATTTACCTGACTCTCGACTCTCCTTCTCCAAAACATACAGACACAGAGGTCACCAAAAAAAGTCATTAAGAGAGACCTTCTTCGCCCAAAGCAAACATATATCATCATCTTAAAACATTTTAACCTTAACAATTGAAAAAAGAACAAGTGCAGTGCAGAGCGAGCATATCACCAGGAAGGAAATTCTCTTTCAAGAGATTATGTCTGTTTCCCTTCTTCTTCTTCTTACTGATAGACAAACAGTCATGTTAATTCTCTGTATGGAGTCTTCCTCGCAGTCATTTTAAAACAGCAGGAGAATTTTATGAGAAGGAGATCTTGAAAAAAATACATACATATCTGCACAAGATCTTCCTCTTGACTTGAAACAAAATCTTTTCTTTGCAAATGCAGTGCATCATCATCTTTTTTGTTTATTATGAATGTATTCATGCGAAAAAACACGCTTAGTTTTTTTTAAAGAAAAAAAATCAGGAGTTTTTTCTTACTGTCTTGTCTTGCCATTCCCATTTCTCATTCAAATGAAAATATACATGAAAAATTATAGCACGATGAACATGTGAACAAGGTATACAATAACAAAAGCACCTTTTATCCTAAATATCTCCGACGTCCCCTTTTTCTGGGAAAAAAATCTGAACCAAACCATGTTGCAAACTAAATTTTTTATATCCTGAGAACAGAATAGAGAACATCCCCCAAAAAATATTCAATCTTCCACCAACAGCTTTTCTTTCTGGGTTCCTCCCGCTTTTTTAGTTGATTATCATTTTTCACCATCATAATTTCTTTATTCTTCCGAAGTAATTTGGGAGAGAATGCGAGAAAAATTTATGGTGCCTACCGGCGGCACCATCACATCGCTTATTAAATTCGTTTATTAAAAAATTATAATAAAATATTTATTACATTTCGATTATATGAATATGAATGAGCATTAATGAATGCAGGTGAGAGCACTTGCAGTTTTTCTAGGTGATATTGATGAGTAGTGTTTAAAGAAATTTAAGAGAGTGAAGAAAAATATTGCGTCGGCCACACCTTTTTTGCATAAATGCACTAATGATGATGGCGCCCGTTTATTAAGAGAACGCCACCTTTAAAAATTCATTTTAAAACCACCTTCGGTGGCACTATGGATGGGTGCGAAATTGTAAAAAAGACGGAAGCAAGAAGCAATGGAGAAAAAACTTTTTTTGGTTGAGACATTTTAAGAAAATCTTTACATCTTTTTAGCATTCATCTACTGAGTCGGCTTTGTTTTTAGATTAGGTATTTGTTTAACTGATTTAAGAAACTGTTGGACACGCTATTTCTTGGTCAACTTTTTTTAAGTTTATGAAGATACCATCTTTTAAATGGCATGACTTGACTGAACATGGTATTACATTGAATCGCATGACAAGCTATAATTTCT